>JBBPUH010000022.1:0-26289 GCA_038094555.1 Boletus aff. phaeocephalus
ATATAATGTCATCTAGTTGTTGCATTCACTAAATATATAATATATCAAATCTTGGATGTTGTGGCTATCTCAGATGAGATAGTCAGGTGGCCTGCATATGTAGACACACTAGAGTGTCTAAGGGTAGTAGGAACAAGCCATAGTATTATAGATATTTGTAGATATTCTTGGATATTTGTAGATGCTTGTGGATGTTCATAGATGTTTGTAAATGTTTGTAAATATTTATAGATATTTGTGGACATTTTGTTGTAGGATTGTAAAAGGGACACCTACCTTATTCACATCAGCTTGCTCCTTAAATAGGCAGGCACAAAGATGCAATGCCTATCCAAAATAAATACAGTGGTTCCTTTAAGTTACCCTATTTGTGCAGCATTGATTCCAAACATCAGTGATGTTAGCCACAACTTGAAAATCACAATTCCAGCCATATATACAATATTATATGATGTGTAAGTGTTTTGTCTATATATTTGTGATATGGGCATGAAGAACCACTGTGAATGTATGCAGGATCATTCTGATCTTGCAATCTAGCATTTTCCTTAAAAAGAGACTTGCTGTCAATAATCTGTTTACCTCATTTACAAAGTAGTGAGGTGTCATTTGTCCATCAAATTAAAAATCTATGTTGACCCTGCAAAATACTGAGAGGCTTGATGGGGGTATTCTGTCAACCTGCTCTAAGATTGATAGTTGGAAGACAGTATGTAATGAGACAAGTTCTTGCCAGCCTTGAATATGATCATTGTGATGGCCTCTATCCAGATTTACCAGGTCAACCACTGTCACAGGCATGGTATGCCTGTTCTTCCACAATTTCCTGTCACAGTGTTCAATCCCACTCAATCTTTTGATTTTAAAGAACTTACTATATCTCCTGCAGGCATAGAAATGTATCTCCACACTTTTCTCTATATGCACCATTCACATTATGAGTGTGCATGATATTTATCACCTTGTCCCCAACCACATAGGCCCTCTATTCTTCCAGAGAGCATAGCATTGGTATGAAGGCCCATATGATGTGTAGTCTAAGGCAAAAATGGATCTATAAGACTGGAGTTTGGAAAAAGCATGCCTAAGATGAGCAAACATGACTGACAGGTTGTGGCTGCACTTGTTATAGTGGACTGGAGGTACAAAGATCAGAGATATAGAGGGAGTGAGGATGTTGGGACAGGACTTATGTGTTGTGCCCTTGTCAAGTTTTTGTCCTCATATTTTGAAGAGAATGGAGATGAGAGAGAATGAAGTCAGACTTGGAACTGGGGGTGACTTATTTGATATTCAATCTGAAGTAACTATGAAGGGAGTACAGGGTTTGTATACTAATGTTTGATATATCTCCAGACCAGAGATTGGTAAGTAAGAGAGTTAAGTGAAGGCAATGTACACAGTGATGAATAGGACAGAAGATGGAGAATAGTGGAAACTGAGAGATCTTACTAAGAGAATAATATAGACTTACAAATATGAACTAGAAAAAAGGAGATGAATATAAAAGTTATTGTCCAGAGTACCAACTCTGAGATAGTCTGGACTCAAGGACTGATGCATCACCCAGAACTTTGGACAGGCTTGGTAGAAAGCTACTACATTGACAAAAGAAATATGGGGGGCTGGAAGTCCAGGAGGTCTGGGTGAGTCTGAGGTGGGTGAAGGAGGGTCAATGAGCAACAGAGATTCCTTCAGAGGCATAGAGGTCAATATTGGGGTTGGCATCCTGTTTGCAGGAGTCTGGAAGGTAATACTGCTTGTAATCTAGTCAATCAATGGATTGTAGCAGGTGAGCCAGCAATGTCCAAAAACAAGGCTGCATTGAGGATCCAATGAAGTTATGTAGAATATGTCAGAGGTGGAAATGCCAGAGGGAAGGTGATTGTGAGATCTATAGTGGAGGTACAGTAATAATGGAGTTTGAGGATCCATCAAACAGATAGAGATTAATTGGAGGGATAGGATAGGTGAAAATATTATGTTTTTCTACAACATTAGTATCTGTAAAACAGTGAGTAGAACTAGAGTCAACAAGAACAGGAACATTGGAGATATTATATATAGGCAATAAGACAAATGGACAGAAAGAATTAGGGTCAGAAAGAGTGGACATGTTGAGACATAACTCCATAAGAGTACAGTCTGGATCAACATGACTTTCATCCTGTACAGATGCTTGAGAGTTGCACTCTATTTTTTCACCTCCAAGAAAGTGGAGGTTGAAGCCAGCATGCCTGGAGTTATAAATGTGACATGAGCCTTCAACACTCTAGAGGTAGACTTTAGGCATTCCTTGGTGGAATGACCACTTTCACCACAGAAAAGGCATAAATTTAAATGAATTCACCATTAACACTCCTTAGGGAGGAGCTTACTGTCTTTACCAAGCTTAGAGGAAATAGTAGAAGGGGTGGAAGAGTTACCCTTCTTGCTAGAATTATTATTGTTGTTCTCTGTTCTGGAAGAACCAGAGTTGGAAGTGGAGTTAGAAGATGAAAAGGAGTTTTTGGACTTATTGTTCTTAGGCTTGGAGAATGAAGTTGGAGCAGAGCTTGATGACTTGTGAGAGGAGTGGGGATTGCCAGAGGTTGATCTGGAGGCTTTTGAAGCATGAGAAATTTTTTCCTAATGCTCCCAGTACCTTTGGTCGATTTGTTGTGCCAGGGTGTACATGTCATGGATGGAGGTGGATTTGCTGTGATAGGCAATTTTGTTCTTGATATAATCCAGAAGTCCATTATAGAAACTCTAGTGGAGAGCACTGGGTTTCCACTTGCAAACTTGGTTTATGAGACAGTTCCACTCAATGATATATTTCAAGATTCATTAAATGTTCTTTATTCACAGTTGCTTGAGCTGAGCTTCTACTTCAGCAATAGGATTGTGAGAACTGAAGTTGGACTGAAGTTCATAAAGGAATAATTACCAATTATCCATCTACAGAGGGTGGTTGGCTGGAGCTAAATCTCTAAGCAAATCCAGCTCAAAATAGTTTAGTGCCATGCCTTTAAGATAGGACTAGGAGAACATTATCTTCTGGCAATACTTCTTAAAAGACTTTGGATTCACCTGGAAGTTGATTTCATACTGGATGATGAAAGGGCAGAGCTTCTTCAGGTCAGACCTGTCAAAGATGTTCAGTTCATGGACCTTGGTTGTCATATTGTTAGAAGATTCCTTATAATGGAGTGCTTGCCAGGTCATGTCCTGGATAGTGTCAGTGAGTTGATTAAATGGCTTGAAAGCCAGGAGAACATCGTTGAAGGGTTTGTCATCATTACCACCCTGGAGGAGACAATTGACATCATTGACATCATTGACATCATCTCTATTATCATTGGGGTTGTTGAGGTTATCTCTGTCATCACTACCACCACATCCGCCATGTCCTGCTGCTTCAAGTCTGGGGTGATGTCCAGAAAGCAGAGTGTTAGGACAATGATGATCTTGAAAGAGACCAAATTTATTATTATTTAGAATGATGGTGAAGTGGTGTTTGTTGATGGTATTCTCAGGGAGCAGAGTGAGTGGAGATAGAGGATGGTGGCATGCATCAAATGAGCCTGATGAATTCTCCTGGCACAGTGTGAGAGGTACCAAAGGCGCTTTGCAAGATACCAGTTCAAGAGGTGTGTGTATGCAAAGATATAGAAATGAGGGCAGAGTTAGGAATTTAACAAGTGTGAGTTTGAATATACTGTCAAGTTTGGGTTCTCTGGATCAAAGTCTGACAAAGGTCCAGGGAAAAGGGGAATAGAGATATGATTATTGTTGAGTGAGGTTGACTAGAGGTATAGAGATTAGAGATATGGATGGGGTGAGGATTTTATTGTAGGACTTATGTATCATACCCTTGTCAAGTCCTTGTTCTTGTATTTAAAAGAGAATGGATATAAGAGAGAATAAAATCAGACTTGGAACTAGAGGTGACTTATTTGATATTCAAACTGAAGTAACTATGAAGAAAGTGTAGGATTTATATACTAATATCCAGTATAACTCCAGACTGGAGATTGGTAAGTAAGAGAGTTAAGCAAAGGCAATATACACAGTGATGAATAAGATGAAAGACAGAGAATAGTGAAAACCAAGAGATCTTACTAAGAGAATAATATAGATTTATGAATATAACTAGAACAAAAGGAGATGAATATAAAAGTTATTGTCCAGAGTGCCAACTCTCAGATAGTCTGATCCCAATGACTGATGTATCACCCAGAACTCCAGAGATGTCTGGAGTTGGACTTCACAAAAATCTAGGATGTGACACTTTCTTTGATCCCCAATCCCATCAATAAACTCAAGACACTCAAATATTTATTAAATTTGATATTTGATATGACTACAATATCTGAATAAAAAATAAACATCAATGGAAAACTGCCTTCATCACTTATAAAAAACTTTTCAAACCTCTAGTAATGTTCTTCAGCCTCACCAACTCCCTAGTGACATTTCAATAATTCATGAATGATTTCTTCTAGGATATGATAACCAAAAAATGGCTTGTTATTTACATGGATGACTTCCTGATCTTCTTTCCTAATGAGGCAACCCATACAAAACATACTAAACATGTCCTTCAAAGAATGCAGAAACTTGACCTCCACCTGAAGCTAGAGAAAAGCATATTTGCCATCAAGAAGATAGAATACCTTGGAATGATTGTAAAACCTGGACAACTTGCCATGGATCCAATCAAGCTCAATGAAATTACCAAGTAACTTTTCCTCTCAAAACCTATTCTTCACCTCCTGGACTTCTTTGCCTGCTTTGCCACTGCCACCAACACTTTCAAATATGCCTTTGGCACTATCCTCCTTTAAACTGACTCAAATGGAGACTGGTATTCTTGCTCTTATCTATCAACTTCATTTTCTCCTGCAGAACAAAACTATAATATTCATAATAGAGAACTCCTTGTCATAATCCACACTCTGAAGTTCTAGAGACAATATCTCCATGGCTCTCCCTTCCCAGTTCAAGTCTTTACTCTCCCAAGAATCTCATCTACAGTGGCTTAAAAAAATATCCCAATATTTAATAATTTTGGAAAGATTGGAAAATTATAGAAAAACAAGAGTAAATCAGGTAAAGCACTTGCAGAATAAATGAAAGTATGTGCTCTTGGCATTATGAAACATCTTTGATTTATATAATTTGGTTGCCATGGGAGTGAGTTACAAGTCTTTCAAAATAACATGTTATTGAAATATTTATTTGACTCTATATCGGACAACCATTATATCATATGTAATATAGTAATTTGACAGCTACTGATGGTTACTATGTTATCAAACTATCTAATTATATAAGTGACATAACTCCAAGCAATATAAATATCCTATGTTCTACTTCAATTGATCTCACCACATCATAAAGTCCATTTCTGTTATGGTGATGATCCTGAGGTGGAGAGGGAGGTAGGAGATCTTCTTTTTGGGGATGTCCAATGGAAATCCAGAGGATAGGGGTCAATTCTGGGACTTCAGGATAAAGTCTGAAAATGTATCATCCAGAGTTGAATTGGGGTGGAGTGGAGTATGGAGGAGTGAGGACATTGGCACAGGAATTATGTGTTGTGCTTTTGTCAGTTTCTGGTTCTTACATTTCAGAGATTGGAGATGATAAAAGGGAGGGAGTAGTTTGAAGACAAGTTGAAGAGAGGATTATATCTAGGAAATGAACATGGTAATATAGTGACAAACAATATTTAAACTAGAAAAACTATGAAGGAAGTATAAGAGATTGTATACTGATGTCAGGTAGAACTTTGGACCAGAGAATGGTAAGTAAAAGACTTAAGTGAAGGCAATGTATATAAAGCTGAATAAGACAGAAGTCAAAGAATTGTCAGGGTGGTGCTCCTGAGGTGGATGGAAGGGAGATATCTTCTCCTAGGTGATGTCCAATGGAAGTCCAGAGGATAGGGGTTATTTCTGGGACTTCAGGACAAAGTCCAGAAATGAGTCATTTGGAGTCAAACCAAGGTGAAGTGGAGTATGAAGGAGGTGAGGACATCAGTGCAGGACTTATGTGTTATGCCCTTGCCAGTTTCTGGTCCTCATATTTTAGAGGTTGGAGATGATAAGAGAGGAGATGGTTCAAGGACAAGGAGAGGAGAAGGATAGATGTCATTCAAGAAGTATATATAATGGACATCATAATGAACAAACACAATGATGAAAAATATTTGAACTATGAACTATGAAGGAGGTATAGGAGATTATATACAAAGTCCTGATATGTCCAGAGTAAGTCCAGACTGGAGATGACTAAGAAAGTAAAAAGGTGATGTACACTGGGATGAATAAAATGGGATGGAGAATGTACATGCTGAAGATACATCCTGAATAAGCAGGAGTGTTGGGATGACAAATATACTGAGTGTCCAAAAGGCTGTACTAGACAGAAGCAAGATGACAAGAACAGAACTAGGACAAAAGAAGAATATACAAAAAGGGAAGTCCAGAAGGTGGAGGAACTCTAAGGCAAGTCTGGGACGATTGGTGGACCAGGGTTGAACTCTTGTGGAGGAGTTTGACAGAGATGACCAGAGTCGAATGATAATGATTGAAGATGGTCATAAATATGGGTTTGACACAGATATGACAAGAATGATAAAAACTAAGAAATCTTACTAAGAGGATAATACAAATTTACAAAAATAAACTAGAGCAAAAGAGAATAGAATATAAAAGGAAGTTTCCAGAGTGCCAACTCTGAGAATGTCCAGATCCTAGGACTGATGCATTATCTGGAGCTTCAGAGATGACCAGGGTTGGACCTTGCAAAAATCAGGAATATGACAATTTCTACTTATTGTCACATCCCAGATTTTTGTGAAGTCCATCTCCAGACATCTCCAGAGTTCCGGATATTACATTGGTCCTTGGGTCCAGACTATCTCAGAGTTGGCACTCTGGACATTTACTTTTATATTCATCTCCTTTTGTTCTAGTTCATATTTGTAAGTCTGTATTATTCACTTAGTAAGATTTCTTGGTTTCCGTTCTTCTCTGACTTTCGTCTTATTCATCATTGTGTACATCGCCTTCACTTAAGTCTCTTACTTACCAATCTCCAATCCAGAGTTCTACCAGACACTTAGTATATAAACCCTGTACTTCATTTGTAGATACTTCAGTTTGAATATTAAATAAGTCACCTCCAGTTTCAAGTCTGACTTCTCTATTCTCTCTCCTCTCTGTTCCATCCAAAATATGAGGACAAGGGCTTGACAAGGGTGCAACACATAAGTCCTGTGCCAATGTCCTCACCCCCTCCATATCTCCAATCTCCAAACCTCTGGTTGACTTTGCTTAACAATGCTCGTACTCCCTTTCCCTTTCCCCCAGACCTTTGTCAAACTTTGATCTGGAGGACCTGGACTTGACACTTATATCAAATTCAATATTCTTATTCTCTTTGAATCTGATCTTTTTGTCAGATAAATTGCATCCAAGACTGGTCTGGGGAAGTCCACTGTGGCCAGGATCATCAAAAAGATCATTTAAAAAAGTAAAATATCAAGTTACTATAGAACATCTTTTCAAGCTTTCTTTTCTTTACTAAAGAAGAACTGTTTTGAATATTACCATTGAAAATGTTGACAATGCTGTTGAAGCCATCTATGTTATCAAATCTACCTTTGCCTCTCCTATCTCTCCCCAAGCCATTTGCAATGTTCTCAAAGCTGTATCTTTTAAAACTATGATTAAAAATCTATCTACCAAGTATAAAAAAGGAGGTTAGATTGTACTCTCAAATACAAGGATGACTATGGAGAACTATATAGACTAGAGCTATTTTGTTAGATAAAACAAATATCAATAGAATTAGGCCAAATAGAAGAACATATATGTGAAAAAAAAAAAGATGGAGGAAATAGTAAAGTTATAAGAAAGTTTCTTGATGATTTGAGAATCAATAAATTGGGATGCAGTGGGGATAATTACAGTGGAAGGAAGAGGATGGATACTACAGTGGCTCAAAAAAGTGTCCCAATGTTTAGTGATTTTGGAAAGATTGGAAAATAATAGAAGAATAAGAGTGAATCAGGTAAAGTACTTGCAGGATGGATGAAAGTATATGCTCTTGGCATTATTAAACATCTCTGGTTTATGTAATTTGGTTGCCATGGGAGTGAGATACAAGCATTTTAAAATGACATGTCATTAGAACACTTATTTGATCCTATATTTAACAACCATTGTATTATATGTAACATAGAAATTTGATAGCTGTTGATGGTTGCTATGTTACCAAGCTGTGTAATTATGTAAGTGACATAACTTCAAGCAATATAAACACTCTGTGTCCTACTTTAATTGAGCTTACTATATTACAATATCTATTTCTACCTTTATTAAAGTCAATATTCTTATTCTTTCTAAATCTAGCTTTTTAATCAGACAGATTATATTCAAAACTGATCTAGGGAAGTCTACTATAGCCAAGTCAAGTTTTGAATCATTTTGAAGCAGTGTTTCAAGCCATTATCTTAATAAAAGATATTGCTTGCTTTAAAATTTACAAAAATCTTTATACTAGAAAGCAGATTGTTCTTGAAAATGGATACATCCTACTTAGTATCCATTCTCCCCTTTGCCACTACAACTATCCCAACTCCATCCCAATTTATGAATTCTCAAACCATCAAGGAACTTCCTTTTAACATTACTATTTTCTAGATTTTCTTGTTCTATCATCCCAATTTATGAATTCTCAAATCATCAAGGAACTTCCTTTTAACATTACTATTTCCTAGATTTTCTTGTTCTATATAGGCTTATATTTTTTTTCCATATATATATCCTTTTATTTGACCCAATCCTACTGGTATTTGTCTCATCTGACAAAATAACTCTAGTCTATATAGTTTCCCACAGTCATCCTTGTATTTGAAAGTACAATCCAACCTCTCTTTTTATATTTGATAGATAAAAGGGGCTTCTTTTCTTGATCATAGCCATTAAAAATACAATCTTGAGAACATTGAAAACAGCTTGGATAGAGATAGAAGAGGCAAAGGCAGGGTTGATAAAATAGTTGGCTTGAACAGCATTGTCAACCTTTCCAATGATAATACTAGAAGCAATACATCTCTTGTTGAGAAAAAAAAACTTGAAAGAATGTTCTAACTTGATATTCTCCTTTTTGAAGGGATCTTCTTGATGGCACTAGCAATAGTGGGCTTCCCCAGACTGGTCTTGGATGCAATTTGTCTGGCAAAAAGGCCAAATTCAAAGGGAATAAAATTTTTGGCTTTAATAGAAGTAGAAATGCATTTTATAATGTGGTGAGGTCAATTGAAGTGGGACATCAGGTGTTTACATTGCTTGGAGTTATTTCACTTACATAATTACACAGCTCAGCCACATAGCAACCACCAAAGGCTATCAAATTACTATGTTACATATGATATAATGGTTGTTAAATATAGGGTCAAATAAGTGTTTCAATAACATGTCATTTTGAAATGCTTGTATCTCACTTCCATGGCAACCAAATTACATAAACCAAAGATGTTTCATAATGCCAAGGGCATATACTTTCATCCATCCTGCAAGTACTTTACCTGATTCATTCTTGTTCTTCTATTATTTTCCAATCTTTTCAAAATCATTAAATATTGGGATACTTTTTTGAGCCACTGTAAGTAAAATATGTCCATTCTCAAGGACAATTTGCTTTCCAGTATGGAGAATTTCATAAATTTGAAAGCATGTATTTTTTTCAACAAGATAATGACTCTAAATATTTCTTCAAAATGATTCAAAATTTGACTTGGCCATAGTAGCCTTCCATAGACCAGTTTTCCATGTAATTTGTCTAATAGAAAAGTGAATTTTAGAAAGAACAAGAATATTGACTTTAATTAAGCTCAATTAAAGTAGAATACAAGATGTTTTTATTGCTTAGAGTTATGTCACTTACATAAATACACAGTTTGATAACATAGCAATCATCAATAGCTGTCAAGTTACTATATTATATATGATATAATGATTGTCAAATATAAGGCCAAATAAGTGTCCCAATGACATGTCATTTTAAAATGCTTGTATCTCATTCCAATGGTAATCAAATTACATAAACCAAAGATGTTTCATAATGCCAAGAGCACATACTTTCATTCATTTTGCAAGTACTTTTCCTGATTTATTCTTGTCCTTCTATAATTTCTCAAATTTTCCAAAATCACTCAATATTAGGACACTTTTTGGAGCCACTGTACTTCTGCCAAGCACAGGCCCTTAACTAACAACAAGCATGATGGCTGCTAGACTTTGCAGACTTCAATTTCAAAATGATACATGTTCTAGGACAACTTCTTGCTGGTCCTGATGTCCTCTTTTGGCAACCTAACCTTTATCCTGAAGGCCCTGACAATAAAGGCACTGTTCTTCTTCCTAACTTCCTCTTTATCTATTTTAATGATACTGCTTTGCATTAGAAGATCTAATTCTTCTCCAAAGATGATCCTCTCATTCTAAATATATTGCAAGCCCTTGATGACTCTATTTCCCTTGCCTTCTGCTTTTGTCTATCAGATTGGATCTTTGACAATGGCATTCTCACTTATCAAGAACATGTCTATATTTTCTCCAATGATGAACTGTGCTGCTCTATTGTCTCTCAATGCAATGATCACATATCTGCTGGTCATCCTGGTTATTTAATGACTTACCAGCTCATGGCATCTGAGTTTTGGTGGCCAGGTCTTGCTCAATTCATTTACAAATATATTGAAGGATTTTTCTCTTGTTAATAAGCCAAGATGATTACTCATTCCATGG
The DNA here is from genome assembly GCA_038094555.1 of Boletus aff. phaeocephalus. Taxonomy (NCBI): domain Eukaryota; kingdom Fungi; phylum Basidiomycota; class Agaricomycetes; order Boletales; family Boletaceae; genus Boletus; species Boletus aff. phaeocephalus. Next base: position 10,806 of record JBBPUH010000022.1, read on the forward strand.
TTCCTTCTCTGCTCCAATTAAATCCTCTACCATTCACCCTTTGCAGCAAATCTTCTATAACCTCATTACTGACCTCCTCCTGATATCATCCTTTGATTCTCTCCTGCTTATGGTAGACCATGGTTTTATTAATGGGATAATTCTTTGCCATACCATGAAATCTATCACCACTTCAAAAATAGCCACTCTTTTCTTTCATAAAGCCTACAAATGCTTCAGCCTCCATGATGAAATCATCTCTGACCATAGTCCTTAGTTTGCTTCTGCTTTCATAAAAGAACTTGACAAACTCCTTGGACACACCCTTTCCCTATTCACTGCCTATCACCCTCCAACTGACAGAGAAACATAATATCTAAACCAAGAAATTGAAATCTATCTTCAAATCCATTGTGAAAATAACACTATCTCATGGTTCAAATATATCACCCATGCTGAATTTGTCCACAACCACTGCCCCCACTCCATTACTGGAATGTTCCCATTCCATTTTATTGTGGAATATAAACCCTATACTTTACCCTCTGTCCTTCCTAATACCAACCTCCTTACAATTGAAGCACATTTCAAAGAGTTAACTGCTATCCAAGATGAAGCCCTTGCTGCTCATGAACTTGCATGCCAAGCTGTGGAAACCATGACTTCACCCCCTTTTCTAAAGAAGACAAGATATGGCTTGAAGCCAAAAATCTCAAATATCACTCTCCCAATTTAAAATTTGATTCCAAATGAGAAGAACCCTTTACAATCACAGAAGTCCTATCTTCTCTCATTCCAACTCTCCTTATCAAAAACCTAGAAAATACACTCCATGTTCCATATCTCTCTCTTATCTCCCTATCATGGACATATAATCTACTGGTAGGGTGCACTGAGTATATTAACAAGGGAATGCAGACAGGTGATCCAATTTAAATTCTAATGAAGTAAGAATTTGTGATCTTTAAGGTTCCATGTAAAAACCATCCAACTGTTAGCAGTGCACTTCACCTTGAGACAGTACAACTTTGATACATAATGATTTGATTATTGACTAGAAATCTAGACTCTAGATCCTCTTGTACATTGGTTAGTTCCTTTTGCATGGGTGAACTCTCTAGCAAGATTTCCATGGGCAGGCATGGTGTAAAAGGCAAAACCTGGTGAATCCAATAGCTAAGAGGCTTAGGGTAACAAGAGGCCTAGCTGCAAGGTGGACAAGCTGTAGTCAGCTAGTAGGACCCCATAAAAATGAAGTTGCCAGTTGGGCTTGAGAGGACAGACACCCAGATTGGTCATAGGTTTGTCACTATACTAGAGTCCTCCTTTATGATCCTGGAAAAGTTATGTGACTGTCAAAAAAAGAACTTATAAGGCAAATGTGTAGCTTAAAGTGTAAACATGCTTTAAATTAGGGATACTAAGAGGGATGTGTCACTCAGCTGCTGATGGTCCTTAGATATGAAAATGGCATACATGGCTCCAACCTCCCTTCTCCACCATTTGACCTCATTGAAGGAGAAGAATAATATAAAATCAAAAATATTTTCTGCTACTGTGAATCTTCCTCTTGCTGCATGTTCCTGATTTGATGGAAAGGATATTCTGTCAAAGAAGACTTCTGGATTCCAGAACAGAATAAAAAACATGTAAAGTCCACCCTCCTACTTATAAAAAACTTCACTCCTCCACTTTTTCCTCTTCATCACTCTACACCCTCTTGCCCTTTCTTGCCATATCTATCAAAGAACTTTCTGTTTCTTCTGAATCTTCACTCACTATCTCCACCCCTTTCTCTATCCAGGCATCCCCTAAATGAACTATTTCTGTTCTTATCCCAACACACCTCCCAGGCATTACCCATGTCATCATACCTACCTCCATCACATTTCATCCTTTATTTCAGAAACTTTTGAAGCTTATCCTGTTTTTTCTCCTGTGACCATTATTGATGTTCATCCCTTCACCAATAACCTTCATAAAAGTTGCTCCCACTGTTAAAAGTAGTGTTCTTCTTTGAACTTTGGACTACCATTGAGTGTGCACTTACTTTGAACCCTTTAAATTTATTTCTTGAGGCTATACTTGTTTCTACCCAGACCAAGCATGACAGCTAACCCATCTATTTTTCATGATTTCTTCAATTGCTTCATCAGTGAATTCTTCCTTTACATTCCATAGTCTTCTATAATTATGCAGTCCTTATTGTTCTATGCTTGCCCTAATATTTTATTCCAAAGATATATAAACCTTTGATACTGCTCTCTTGTACTTTAGCTTAGATCTTCTCAAATTGTATCTTATTGAACTTCACCCTAAGCCACCAGGCATTAGATCTATTCTTCAAATCCTTGACCAATTGCTTCTACTATTAAGTGGAGTGTCTTTCCTTGGATTTTGCACTACCATTAAATATATACTTATCTTAAATCCTTAAACTTCTTTCTTAAAGATAATACAGCTCCTTGCATAAATTGTTTGGCTTTCTCACCTATGTCCAGCAGATTAAAGAAAAGCTCAAGGTCTACTCCAGATGTGCTAGGAATATCTGGAGGAGATGCTTCTGCCACCTGGACTCCTGAGATCAAGAAGAGTGAGTACTAGCCTTATGTTAACTTCAATACATACACCTCACTCATCCACCACTTGTCTAAGCCTTGAATTGCCAGCAAAACACCTTTCCACCTCCACCATTGTAATATTGTCATGGTGTGTGGAGACCATCAAGAAGGATACCCATTAAAACTTATCTTTCCTGTCAGTATATATGCTATCATTTCTCACTGTCTACCCATGGGCCATTCTTGGATACTTTGGGCAGTGGAGCCTCCCCACAACCTTCTCATCCAGATACCTCAGTTTCTTTTCTTTTTGGAGGACAGGTAAACAAATAAACATCAAATGAATGCAAAAAAGCACCTTACCTGCAAGAAGAAGTTGCTGCTCATAGCTGTTTTGTCAGGATGGACATGTTGAACATGAGGCTGTTGATGACTCCCTTATGGTTCCATGTACCTTTTGAATGTGTGTTATGAACTTCTTTCAGCTTGCATAAGAACATCCACACTACTCAACAGCACAAAACAACTTGTCACCCTTCCTTTTGACACCATATACCATGCTGTCCATAGTGATTGGAGGAATCTTGGCATGCTGACTCCAGCAGTGGTGGCTGTGGGCTGTAGTATTCTTGAATGTTTGCTTACAATCAGGACAAGGAAAAGCCATGATAAGTGCAAGGTAAGATGCTGGGAGCACACTTCCACTTTTATGGATAAGCTTGCTGTCAGCAGAATGACCCAAATGAACTAGATTTTGTAAAGGGCAAGTGGATCATCAATGAACCAGCTCCAAGGGGGTAATCAATGAACATTGAACAACCAGAAATTAGAACATAAAAAAAACATTATATAGTCTTGTGTAGAAGTGAAAGGCCAAATAATGCAAAGATGGTGGGTGACCACACCCTTTCATTCTGGCTCTGCAATTTGTCCTTGCTTAATCTAGTAAGGAGTTTGTGGGCAACACCCTAGCTTTATATCATGTGCTTGAGAATCTGACTATACATAATAGGCTGCTAAACCTATATCAGTGGAAAAATGGAGATATACATTAGTTGGCCATGCCAAGTTAGGGTATCTCAGATGCAAGTGTATGTGCAAATCCTCAGAAAGACAAGAGACTGGAATGAGCACATAACCTGTCTTGTAGAAAGTCAAAAAGAAGGGCAACATTCACATTATCAGATGGAATGAAGAATGATACTTGAGAATGATAAAAGTGAAAAGCTTGATGGAAGTGGACTAGCCACTTGTTGGATCAACTCAGGATGACTCTGGAGTCCACAATGAGTAACCAAAATAATATTAAGAGGGATAACAGAGTTGTACTAACCTGGAGTCCACAATGAGTAACCAAGGACTGCATTGTAGCACTCCAGGGAGTATCTGTGCTTCAAGGAAAATAAATGAAAACAGATCAGCCACAATGTGCTGAATGAACAAAGGTAAGACTCTGCATGGGCAGAGACACCACAATAAGCTAAAGAAGAGCTGAAAATCGGTAAATAAGTAAAGTGACCATGGAGAACAATATGGGCACCATTAGAACTCGAAATAAGTCATGGCAAAGGTGCAAAATCTCCAAAGCTAACAGAGAATCCATCTTGAGACATGAGAGGATGGATAGTTAGGTTTGCATACAAGTTAGGGTTTCAGTGGTAGCTAGCACTATTAAAATGAGGAATGAGAATGAAAACAATATAGCAGATTGAGATGATAAAATCAAGGTGTGTCTGGATCTTCCCATACCAGGTCATTTTCAAATCTAGATTATGGTGAAAGATGACATTATAGAAACTGTGCTAATAAAGTATCAGTATGGAATGAGATCAAATCACATCTATGCCATGAAAAAAAGAATGGTATGGCCTACAGAGTGACAACAAGAACATTGTCAAATGGAACAAAGAATGATATTTGAACCCACCTTGATATACAAGAGGACAGGCAGTTAGACTCACATATAATGTAGGGTTTTAGTAGTGACCCACATGTTAAAAATAAGAAATGAGCAGCATATTGAGATAATGAAATCATAGATTATATCTGCATATACCTCCACCATCTCCTTGTGGTGAAATATGATGGTGTTGAAAAAAAGCAGGTTAAAGTATTGGTCTGGGACAGGAACAACTTGAAGTGCCACTAACAAATGAAAAAAGGTAACATTCTTGTGATAAAAGCGAAAAGCTTGTTGGAAGCGGACTAGCCACTTGTTGGATCAACTCAGGATGACTCTGGAGTCCACAATGAGTAACCAAGATAATATTAAGAGGGATAACAGTGTTGTACTAACCTGGAGTCCACAATGAGTAACCAAGGACTGCATTGTGGCGCTCCAGGGAGTATCTGCGCTTCGAGGAAAACAAATGAAAACAGATCAGCCACAATGGGCTGAATGAACAAAGGTAAAGCTCTGCATGGGCAGAGACACCACAATAAGCTAAAGAAGAGCTGAAAAGCGGTAGATAAGTAAAGTGACCATGGAGAACAATATGGGCACCATTAGATCTCGAAATAGGTCATGGCAAAGGTGTGAAATCACCAAAGCTAACACATTCATAATCAATTGTGAACAGTAATGAGTAGCAATCATATATATTGACCATCATTTATGAGCAACTACAAATATCCATTGATAAATATCCAGTGGGGTAGTATGTACATATACTAAATACAAGTATTATAGAAGCTGTCACAGTGGTGCTCCTGAGGTGGATGGAAGGGAGATATCTTCTCCTGGGGGATGTCCAATGGAAGTCTGGCGATAGGGGTTATTTCCAGGACTTCAGGATGAAGTCTGGAAACAGGTCATCTGGAGTCAAACCTGGGTGGAGCAGAGTATGGAGAAGGTGAGGACATCAATGCAGGACTTATGTGTCACACCCTTGCCAATTTCCGGTTCTTGTATTTTGGAGATTAGAGATGATAAGACAGGAGATGGTTCAAGGATGAGGAGAAGAGAAGGTAGATGATATTAGATGATAATGAACATACACAATGACATACAGTAATGAACACTGATGAACAATATTTGAACTGGAGAACTACAGTTTGTTATATAGTGTCTCAGATGTACAAATTGAAATTTATGGAAATGGCCTCATATTGCTCACATATACTGTTCTGATATGGCCATGCATGTACTTTGTTTGCAAAGCTAGTAACAAGGTAAAGCTTATAGCCTCCATAAACAATTGCTATATATAAAGTTTGAAAGAGATCATAAATAGATTTTCTCAATCCCAGCAAATCTATTCCAAGAGATATGATGCCCAAATACACTAACAGTGACTGTGAAGTTTATATTGTACTCTTATTTAACTCATCAAGACAAGCTCCCTAGTGAATGAAGAGATAAAATTGGAATTAGAATCTTAGAGAACTAAGAAATATTTGAAGTATAGACATATGGCAGGTATTCAAATATGGCTAATCCAGCAGTTTATTACAATGCCATGCTCTTTGGAAGAATGAAGTTGGATTAAATAGTATTGTCAATCCTTTTAATGATAATATTAGAGATAATTGTTTTGTTATAAAGGATCTTTTTGATGATCTTGGACAAAGTGGACTTTTCCAAACCAGTTTTGGATGTAATGTATATGACAAAAGACCAGATTGTCATATCCATGTCAAACTCCTATTCCTGACCATCTCTGATCATTGTCATTCGACTTCAGTCATCTCCATCAAACTCCTCCATAGGAGTTCAACTCCAGTCCACCAATCATACTGGACTTGCCTTGAAGTTTCTCCACCTTCTGGACTTCCTATTTTGTATATTCCCTTTTGTCCTAGTTCCATTCTCATTATCTTTCCTTCTGTCTAGTACAGCCTTTTGGACACTTGGTATATTTGTCATCCTAACACTCCTGCTTATTTAGGATGTGTCTTCAGCATATATATTCTCCATCCTATCTTATTCATCCCAGTGTACATCGTCTTCTTACTTTCTTAGTCATCTCTGGTCCAGACTTACTCTGGACATATCAGGACTTTGTATATAATCTCCTGTATCTCCTTTGTAGTTCTCTAGTTTGAATATTATTCATTGTGGTGTTCATCATATATAATCATTAATATCATCTACCTTCTCTTCTCCTTGTCCTTGAACCATCTCTTCTCTTTTCATCTCTAATCTCCAAAATATGAGGACCAGAAACTGGCAAGGGCATGACACATAAGTCCTGCACTGATGTCCTCACCTCCTACATACTCTACTTCACCCCAGTTTGACTCTGGATGACTTGTTTCCAGACTTCATCCTGAAGTCCCAGAAATGACCCCTATCCTCTGGACTTCCATCAGACATCCCCCAGGAAAAGATATCTCCCTTCCATCTGCCTCAGGAGCACCACCCTGACACAGATTCAGAGTAAATAAAAATATTAACACTAATAAAAGTAGAAATAAATATTATGGTATAGTCAGTGGGATACAGAGTATTTATATTGCTTGGAGTTATGTCACTTACATAATTATATAGCTTAGTAACATAGCAACCATCAATAGCTATTAAATTCCTATGTTACATATAATATAATGATTATCAAATATAGGATCAAATAAGTGTTCTAATAACATAATATTTTGAGATGCTTGTACCTCACTTCCATGGCAATCAAATTACATAAATCAAAGATGTTTCATAATTCCAAGAGCATATACTTTTATCCATTCTACATTTACTTTACCTGATTTATTCTTGTACTTCTATAATTTTCCAATCTTTCCAAAATCACTCAATATTGAAATACTTTTTTGAGCCATTGTAGATAGCTTGCTGTACTTTACCATGGGCTTTATGCACTGAAGACATATCTAGTCTTTAGGCCTCCAGCATGATTCTGTTTAACCAACACATACATTATGGCTAGTGGATATTTTTGATATCTATTTTAGCATATTTAATCAATATTGCAATGAATATCAAATTGATGATAAAATCAGAAATGAAATGTACAAGAACTTTGATTACTTAGTGTAATTCATCACAAGATTGTTAAAAAGGGCCAACAAGCTTGCCCTTTAGATATTCAATTTGAAAGGATATGATAAAGTATATGCATTCTTTTGTATTAGTATGGAATATTCTACATAGGATAGCATATCATCATATAGAACAAAAATGACTTTTATTATAAAAAATAGATAAAAGTGAGGGAGTAAAGATGGTATATTTAATATTTGAAAATAACAAAGTAATATATATTTAGAAAGAATATGCTGCCAAATGAAAAACAAACATATTTCTACAAGTATAAATATTTTCAATTACATATGGTAGGACATCCACCTTTTCTTGAGATAAATCCGAATCTAACTTTAAATTAAGTTCAACTTGGCTGGTGCAATTGGCCACCCTGTCAATTGTGTGATATTGTACAGTGGCTCAAAAAAGTGTCCTAATATTTAGTGATTTTGGAAAGATTGGAAAATAATAAAAGAACAAGAGTGAATTAGGTAACATACTTGCAGGATGGATGAAAGTACATGCTCTTGGCATTATGAAACATCTCTGGTTTATGTAATTTGGTTGCCATGGGAGTGAGGTACAAGCATTTCAAAATGACATGTCATTGGGACACTTATTTGACCTTATATTTAATAAACATTATATCATATGTAACATAGGAATTTGATAGCTATTGATGGTTGCTATGTTATCAAGCTGTGTAATTATGTAATTGACATAACTCCAAGCAATGTAAACACCCTATGTTCTACTTTAATTGAGCTTACTATATTATAATATCCATTTCTACCTTTGTTAAAGTTAATATTCTTATTCTTTCTAAATCAGGCTTTCTATTCAGACAGATTATATCCAAAACTGGTCTAGGGAAGTCTACTATGGCCAAGTCAAGTTTTGAACCATTTTGGAGGAGTGTTTCAAGCCATTATCTTATTAAAATATAATACTTGCTTTAGAAATTATAAAATCTTTCATACTAGAAAGCAGATTGTCCTTGAAAATGGATACATTCTATTTAGTATTCATTCTCCCCTCTTCCACTACAACTATCCCAACTCCATCCCAATTTATGAACTCTCAAACCATCAAGGAACTTTCTCCTAACTTTTACTATTCCCTAAATTATCTTATTCTATATAGGCTTATATTTTTTTCCCATATATTTATCCTTTTATTTGATCCAATCCTACTGGTATTTGTCTCATCTGACAAAATAACTCTAGTCTGTATAATTTCCCATAATCATCCTTGTATTTGAAAGCACAATCCAACCTTTTTTTTTATACTTGATATGCAAGAGGGGTTTTTTTTTTCTTGATCATACCCTTTAAAGATGCAGCCTTGAGAACATTGCAAACAGCTTGGACAGAGATAGAAGAGGCAAAGGCAGGGTTGATAAGATTGGTGGCCTGAACAGTATTGTCAACCTTTCCAGTGACAATACTAAAAGCAATACATCACTTGTTAAGAAAAAAAAGCTTGAAAGGATGTTCTAACTTGATATTCTCCTTTTATAAAGGATCTTCTTAATGATCCTAGCCATAGTGGACTTCCCCAGACTGGTCCTAGATGCAATTTGTCTGGCAAAAAGGCTAAATTCAAAGGAAATAAAATTTTTGGCTTTGATAGAAGTAGGAATGTTCTTTATGATGTGGTGAGGTCAATTGAAGTGGGACATAGGGTGTTTACATTGCTTGGAGTTATGTCACTTACATAATTACACAGCTTGGTAACATAGCAACCATCAATAGCTATCAAATTCCTATGTTACATATGATATAATGTTTGTTAAATATAAGGTCAAATAAGTGTCCCAATGACATGTCATTTTGAAATGCTTGTACCTCACTCCCATGGCAACCAAATTACATAAACCAGAGATGTTTCATAATGCCAAGAGCATATACTTTCATCCATCCTGCAAGTACTTTACCTAATTCATTCTTGTTCTTTTATTATTTTCTAATCTTTCCAAAATCACTAAACATTGGGACACTTTTTTGAGCCACTGTATGTCTGATATGCTGCTTGGATTAAAATAACATACCTTTTGAATAAAAACCACATATGCTTAAGCAATTTTGATCTTTTTATTCTTTGGTGAACTAGCATTAGATATAAAGCCATTGCTTGAAAAATAGCAAGTTTGATGTCTTGAATAACTGTGGTGATAATGAGGATGGTGATTGTAGTTTGGAAAAAAATGCACTAGACACCTTGGCTCCCTTTGCTTTGTATTATAGTATGCTACAATCACACTATACATCACTAAAGATACAGTGACTCCAAAAACCATTACAATAATTGACCTTGATACAAAATATAAAGTACCCTGCAAACACCTGTGGGAATATGACTTTGCTTTGGTGAGACCAAACAAAGTACAAACAAACAGCTACAAAATGGTCCCTGGGTCATGTGATTTGAACCATGGGTTAGTGAGATATGCCTATTTTAAAACTGCAATACCATTGTAATAGTTTTTGGACTTTTGTTATAGAAGTTGAAATCATAGTCAAACATATGGTTGTTTGCTAATATTTGGTGCTACAAACAAAGATATACATATAAATAGTATGTCTGAGTCTAAAAACATTCCCACATCTCTTTGTTCTCTACCACTATCATCATACAATCTTTTTCTACTATCAAAAAGAATACCATCCTCTCACAGCTTGATGCTGGCCATTCTGTTTGCTCCATTGCATCTAGCACTGGTGTTAGCACTGCTACCATATCTAGGCTTCACTCTAAGGAATGTTCTGATCTTTAGAAATCTCTTGGAGATCATCCAACCAAGCTTTTCTCTACCAATAATTGTCATGCCATTTATCTTATTACTTCTCAAAAGGCTGAAAATGCTGTTCAAGTGGCCAAATCATTCTCCAATATCATCAGCCAACCTCTTGATCCTAATATAGTTTGCCTCCACCTGAATAAAGCTGAAATGAAAGCCATAGTCAAGTCCAAACACCTTCTTTTGTCTACTAGATTGGACTTTGCCATTGCTCACAAGAATTGGACTATAGAGGATTGAAAGAGGGTAATATGGTCTGATGAGACTAAAATCAATTGCCTAGGATCAGATGGGCACAAATAGGCTTGGAAAAAGCCAGGTAAAGGGCTAAATGATAGGCTGGCATAGGAAATAGTTAAATATGAAGGGGATTCTGTGATGGTATGGGAATGTATGATTTGGAAAGGCATTGGCTATGCTACTAGGATTGATGGTAGGATGGATAGAGACCTTTACCTTCAGATTTTAAAGGATGATTTACTAAATACTCTATAGTATTATGGTCTTAATCCAGCCAACATTATCTTTCAGCAAGACAATGACCCCAAGCATGTTTGCAGAAAGGTCAAGGAATGGCTAGATGAATAGGATTTTGCCACCATGGTGTGGCCTGCACAGTCTCCTGACCTAAATCCCATTGAACATCTTTGGGTTTACCTCAAAAGGAGACTAGCAGAGGCTGAAAACTCTGCTAAAGGAGTTTTTGAGTTGTGGGAAAGGATTGAGGAGGCATGGGAAGGGATATTAGCTGGAGAATGTCAGAAGTTGATTGAAAGCATGCCTAGGAGGATACAGGCTGTGATAAAGGCCAAAGGAGGTTATATCAAGTGGTGTTGGGCTTGGAGGCAAGTGACAAGATACCATGTGTTGCAAATAATTGTTGTTACCATACTCCAGATATAATCATAGTTTTCAGCTATTTTGCTTTGTAGGTAACTAAAATATACCTAATACCCTATTGATATCAAAAGTCCAAAAACTATTATAATGGTATTGTAGTTTTAAAATAGGCATATCTCACTAACCCATGGTTCAAATCACATGACCCAGGGATCATTTTGTAGCTGTTTGTACTTTGGCTGGTCCCACAAAAGCAAAGTCAAATTCCCATAGATGTTTGCAGGGTGCTTTATATTCTGTATCAAGGTCAATTATTGTAATGGTTTTTGGAGTCACTATAGTTATAGTAGTCAAGTTATATTTAGCTTCTGAAGCAAAACCTATACCCACTTGAGTTCTTTCTCTATCTTATCTACTACTAGTTCTATAAATACAGCTAGTTATTGTATTGCATCAATAACTACACTCCTTAACCATAATTATCCTTTATATTTGTGGATGAATCAAAACCAGTTCCAGTAGGTATATACCACCTCTTTTAGCTACTTGTTTTTGAGAACCAATATCATTAGGTCTTTTGTTACCATACATAGATTGGATGGAGATCTAGATTAGTGGACCCTTGATTAGCATATACAAATTGAATAAAGTTCTAGTTCAGCAGGCCTTGCATCATTGTATATGGATTAAATGAGAGCCAAGATCAACAGGCTCTTCATTGCTACATATATATTTGATGGGGGACAAGATTAATAGGCTCTTAGTTCAAATGAAAGCCAAGATCAGCTAGCCCTGCAGCAATTTAAGGCATGAGTTAGGAAGAGAAAGAAATGTAGGAAATAATGATAGCAAAAGTTACTAAGCCATAAATAAAAAATACCAGCAGCAAATCCTGTAACTCAAGATCTATCACTTTCACTAGCTACTAATACCATGCTTCCATTCTCCATCATCTTCATAAATGTTAAGAAGCTATAAAGAAATAACTTGATGTCATTTTAAAGTAGAAAGAGATTTACACTATCATATCTGATGTTATGCCAATGCTCTAGAACCTTCAAAATGATATTGCAGCAATGTAATGGATGATATATAACATTATTGCATCAAATACTATCATCAGTACTATTAGGGGTAAATATATTATATATATCTGCTCCTATGAGATATCTGCCTAAATGTATGACTAACATGCAATGAAGAGAATGATATTCTCTTCATACTAACAAGTTTGGCTTTTTGCTGCTAAGATATATGATACCTATGAGACAACATCATGTGCCTTTTGGAGACATTTTGATTAAGTCAATATATTTAGTGAAATTCATGTACTCTAATTAATCAACTTCAAGATTCACTTGATTTGTCATGTGTTGAATGAGTTCATACCATCAAAGCAGGAATGATGAAGTGCTGAGACATCCACTATATCACTCATATTTGATATCCTAGCCCTGCTATTTTAACAGCCATCTAGAAAACTCTTAATCTTTGCTTGTATATATACAGTGACCTCCAAAACCATTGCAATAATTAATCTCAACACAGTGCATGAAGTGTACTGCAATCATATGTGGGAATTCCACTTATGTTTGCTGAGGTATTCAATAGCCCTTACTCTTGGCTATAATATCAGTCCCTGGGTCATGTGATTTGGCTTAGTAGTTGTAGAGATATGGCCATTTCAAAACAGCAATACCATTGCAACAGTTTTGCACCTAATAATTTTTGAGATATATTAGTACTTGGTATAGCATCCTTTTGCCCTGAGCACTGCTTCAATCCTCCTAGGCATGCTCTCAATCAACTTCTGATACTCCTCAACTGGTATTCCTTCCCATTCCTCTTCAACCCTTTCCCACAAACTATGAACTCCATTGGATGAATTCTTATGATCTGCTAGCCTTCTTTTGAGATAATTCCAAAGATGTTCAATGGGGTTCAAGTCAGGAGACTGTGCAGGCCACATCATAGTTCTGAAATCCTGCTCCTCCAGCCAATCCTTCACCTTTCTGCACTTGTGCTTGGGGTCATTGTCTTGCTGAAAGATCATGTCAGCAGGATCTAGGCCATAATACTCCAGAGTATTCAGCAGATCATCCTTCAAAATTTAAAGGTAGAGGTTCCCATTCATTCTACCATCAATCTTGACACCATAGCCAACTCCTCTCCAAGTCATACAGCCCCACATCATCAAAGATTCTCCTTCATACTTGACTGTTCCTTCTACCAGCTTGTCACTAAGCCCTTCACCTGCCTTTTTCCACACCCATTTGCACCCATCTGACCCTAGGCGATTGATTTTGGTCTCATCAGACTATACTACCTTCTTCCAATCCTCCATAGTCCAGTCTCTATGAGCATAGGCAAAGTCTAGATGAGCTTTACAATGCTTGGCTGAGAGAAGAGGTCGTTTGGATTTGACTACAGTCTTCATACCAGTATTCTTCAAGTGCCAACACACTGTAGTTGCAGAGAGAGGTTGATTGATGACATTGGTGAGGGCCTTTGTCACCTGAACAGCAGCATCTGCCTTTCCAAAAGAGATAAGATGAATAGCATGATAAATATTGATAGAGGAAAGCTTAGATGGACAACCTCCAGTTGACTTCTGGAGCTCAGAGCACTCTTTGGAGCAAAGCCTAGATATGGTGGAGACATGGAGACCAGTGGTAGCAGCAATAGAGTAAGCAGATTGCCCAGCATTAAGCATAAAGAGGATGGTATTTTTTTGAGTAGAGGATATGGATCTCATGATGATGTGGTTGGAAATAAAGATGTGTGGAACTTATTTTAAACTCAAACATAGTATTTATATGTGTATCTTTGTTTGCATGGCCAAACATTACTAATTATCACATGATCTCAATGACATTTGACTATATTCATTAATAGATGCAAAACTATTGCAATGGTATTGTTGCTTTGAAATGGCCATATCTCTACAACTACTAAGCCAAATCACATGACCCAGGGACTGATATTATAGCCAAGAGTAAGGGCTATTGATTACCTCAGCAAACCTAAGCGGAATTCCCACATATGATTGCAGTACACTTCATGCACTGTGTTGAGGTTAATTATTGCAACAGTTTTGGAGGTCACTGTACCTGTAATATATTTTCAATTACCTTAGCTTCAGCCAATAAAAGTATTGATGCCATCTTGCCCAATGATGTGCTCTGCCAAGATCAAAGTCAACATTCAATATGTTTGATTGCTTCTGGACATGATAGACACTTGACAATAGTATATAAATAAGCCTAGATAGCAATTTGATAAACATGGAATGTAATAGAGATTAATACATATTTTGATGGGAAAGACAACTGGACATGAATGTAGAGAACTGTGTTCTGGTCAGTCACATGACTAGGCTATCATCAGATGTTGAATTATAATGTATCCATTTTATAAAGTATGGCATCTCTCTCTCTCTTTTATTTGTTACTATATTTTTATTCAACAATGTCTTCACTTGTACCAGGCTGCTTGCTGAGAATGGTGTCACATACTATGTTAACTCCTATTCTAATCATCTCTGATTGTTGTCATTTGACTTTGATCATTTCCATCAAACTTCTCTACAGGAGTTTAACTCTAGCTCATCAAACTATCCAGACTTGCTTCAGAGTTTCTCCATCTTTCTAGACTTCCTTTTATGTATACTTCTCCTTTATTTTAGTTTTATTCTTATTATCTTTCCATTCTCTCTTATATAGCCTCTTAGTATGTTTGTTATTCTACTTCTTGCTTATTCAAGCTTTGTTTTTAGCTTGTATATCCTTCACTCTATCTCATAAATCCTATGTACATTGTCTTTTTATTTCTTAGTCATCTTTAGTCCAGATTTACTCTGGATATATAGGACTTTGATATATAAATCTTTGTACTTTCCTTTGTTGTTATATATTATGTCAACTACTATTCTGATCATCTCTGATTACTGTCACTCAACTTTAGTTATCACCATCAAACTCCTTTGTAGGAGTTCAACCCCAGTCCAATATTCTATCCAGACTTGCTTCAGAGTTCCTCTACTACTCTAGACTTTCTCTTATATATTTCTCTTTTATTCCAGTTCTATCCTTTTTATATTTCCATTTTCTATGATATAGCCTCTCTGACCTTCTCAATATATTTGATATTTCATCTCCCATTTATTCAGGATTTGTCTTTAACTTGTACATTCTCTATTCTATCTTGTTCATCTCTGTATATATTACCTCCCAGTCCCTTAGTTATCTCCAATCTGGACTTACTCCAAACATCATAGGACTTCACATATAAATATTTGTACTCTCCTTTGTATTTCTTAGTTTGAATGTT
>JBBPUH010000022.1:26299-67805 GCA_038094555.1 Boletus aff. phaeocephalus
TATATGCCAACAGGCTGTAAGTTACTCCAATTGTATCATCAAGGACTTTACTAATATTGTATTTCTTAGTTTGAATGTTATATGTCACTATATATATTACTGTTCATCATATCCTATGTCCTTCTAAATATAATCCTTTTCTTTTTCTCCTTCTCCTTGAATCCCCCTCTCTTCTATCATCTATGATTCCTGAAATACAAGAACTGGATACTGGCAAGGGTACAACATATGAGTCCTGCACTAATATCCTCACCCCCCCAACTCTGCTCTGCCCTGGTTTGACTCCAGCTTCCTCTTTCTGGACTTCATTCTGAAGTCCTGGAATTGGCCACTATCATCCAAACTTCCATTGGACTTCCCTCTGGAAGAAGATTTTGACTTTCTTTTCACCTCAGGATTACCACCATAACATTTGTACTTCTTAGTTTAAATATTGTTCTATTACTATATTTGTCATTGTGTTCTCATTCTAATTCACTCCAAATAATATGATCCTCTTTTCTTCTCTTTCTCAAACCTCTTTCTTCTCTATTATTCCTAATCTTTGAAATATAAAGACTGGATACTAGCAAAAACATAACATATAAGTCTTGCACCAATATCCTCACCCCTTTATACTCTACTTTGCCCCAGTTCAATCTTCAGTCTTTCTTTGGACTTCCCTCCAAGAGAAGATCTTTTGCCTCTCTTTCTACCTTAGGATCACCATCATGACAGATAATCCAAAAATGATTATGAAGAAATATCTTACTAATCCTGGTGAGCATGTCTTTTCCAGTACCATGTCTGCTTCAAACAACAAAAAGTTATTACAGGAGTAGGTGGAGGATGGGTCAACAAGTAGGATATATCTCTAGTTTGTAATTAATTTATCATGTCTCATACAATACTAATTCAACATTTAGCATAATTTGCTTTCATGTCTTCACAATTTGCCCAAGCTCAACCTTGAGCCATAGATTGAGGGGCATATGATAAAGAATTGAACTTCCTCCTGAAAATAAAATAACATGATAAAGCTGCATTCTGTCAGAAACAAGTACAAGAGCACATATAAGAATGGCAAGAACACAAGCAACAAGTGGTGCAAATAGTAATTAAAGGCATGGCTGCTTAGATAGTGTTCATCCGGGGCAATGAAATGAGATTGGAAGTGGGGCCATCTGGGATACCTACTGCTAAGACAGTATATCCAAGAGTAAGCCAGACATGAAAAAGTCCACTGTATATATCAGTATATTAGTATGTATAAAGGCAAGCATGGTGGAAATTAGTGAGAATATTGGTTGATGATTTGTAGCTTGAAAAAATTCATTATAATAGAGAGAATTGTGTGCATCTCAAAAGAATTATAGAGAAAATGGATGAAAGTTGGTGGATGATGCTAAGAATACTTTAATCTATGTATATAATATATCAAACTAAGCCAGATCTAACAGTGAATAACATAGATTGTCTTAAATGGCATGGAAATGAGTTTAACTAAAAAAATATCTTTTGTTGTTAGATAGAATAGCTTTGGAAGATTTCCAGTCTGGACAATCAAGATGTTCTAATTAAAATGAATTACAGTGTCATGGGCATCAAGTGTGAGTAAAAGACTCAAATTCAAGATATATAAGACAGCCATATATGACTGTCAAAATATAGCTAAATATAATTGACTACTGAGCATTATATGGTCATGTTAATAGTGATCCACCAGTAAGATAGATGACATTGTATAATCCATATCATATATATATGTAGCTTGTATAATATACAGTCAACAGCTTGAGGTTTGAATGCTACTGTGATTATGGTTGATTTAGTTGACTCAGCATTTATATGCACTTCATGCAAGTAGATTGAAAAGCAAATTTTATTTTCTTATGCTAACTCTTATCATGACCTGACTGTGGTTGTGTTAATGGTCCACAGTTGTCATTAAACACCATGATTCAGTGGCATTCTACCAGCATATTTATCAGTCTATTAACCTGGTTGGAAGGCACCATCCCAGTCTTTACTCTACATCAAGTTGTGGGACAAGAAAGAGTATATATCATGAAAAACTTGGTGTACCACTTTGTGACTGTCCACCACTTGGACATATGTGAGTATGTGAAAGAATAGTTCAGATATTAACTTAGGCTACCTAAAGTGTTCAAATAATCCAATATTACTATTCACAATCTACCTCCATCTCCATCTTTCTTACAAAGTGACTTTTAGTCCTAGTACTCTGATTTATAGCCATTTCCAGCAGATGACTTGTCTGAGTTTTCTACTTGGGCTCTTGTACATTTTTTATTAGATTTGTTATTGCCAATAATCAGGTATGTACATATTCAATATGATAGCTATAATATGCTGATACAGTGACCTCCAAAACTGTTGCAATAATTAACCTCAACACAGTGCATGAAGTGTACTGCAATCATATGTGGGAATTCTACTTAGGTTTGCAGGGGTAATCAATAGCCCTTACTCTTGGCTATAACATCAGTCCATGGGTCATGTGATTTGGCTTAGTAGTTGTAGAAATATGGCCATTTCAAAACAGCAATATCATTACAACAGTTTTGCATCTATTAATGAATATAGTCAAATGTCATTGAGATCATGTGATAATTAGTAATGTTTGGCCATGCAAACAAAGATACACATATAAATACTATGTCTGAGTTTAAAATAAGTTCCACACATCTTTATTTCCAACCACATCATCATGAGATCCATATCCTCTACTCAAAAAAATACCATCCTCTTTATGCTTAATGCTGGGCAATCTGCTCACTCTATTGCTGCTACCACTGTCTCCATGTCTCCACCATATCTAGGCTTTGCTCCAAAGAGTGCTCTGAGCTCCAGAAGTCAACTGGAGGTTGTCCATCTAAGCTTTCCTCTATCAATATTTATCATGCTATTCATCTTATCTCTTTTGGAAAGGCAGATGCTGCTGTTCAGGTGACAAAGGCCCTCACCAATGTCATCAATCAACCTCTCTCTGCAACTACAGTGTGTCAGCACTTGAAGAATACTGATATGAAGGCTGTAGTCAAGTCCAAATAACCTCTTCTCTCAGCCAAGCATTGTAAAGCTCATCTAGACTTTGCCTATGCTCATAGAGACTGGACTATGGAGGATTGGAAGAAAGTAGTATAGTCTGATGAGACCAAAATCGATTGCCTAGGGTCAGATGGGTGCAAATGGGTGTGGAAAAAGGCAGGTGAAGGGCTTAGTGACAAGCTGGTAGAAGGAACAATCAAGTATGGAGGAGGATCTTTGATGATGTGGGGCTGTATAACTTGGAGAGGAGTTGGCTATGGTGTCAAGATTGATGGTAGAATGAATGGGGACCTCTACCTTCAAATTTTGAAGGATGATCTGCTGAATACTCTGGAGTATTATGGCCTAGATCCTGCTGACATGATCTTTCAACAAGACAATGACCCCAAGCACAAGTGCAGAAAGGTGAAGGATTGGCTGGAGGAGCAGGATTTCAGAACTATGGTGTGGCCTGCACAGTCTCCTGACTTGAACCCCATTGAACATCTTTGGAATTATCTCAAAAAAAGACTAGCAAATTATGAGAATTTACCCAATGGAGTTCATAGTTTGTGAAAAAGCATTGAAGAGGAATGGGAAGGAATACCAGTTGAGGAGTGTCAGAAGTTGATTGAGAGCATGCCTAGGAGGATTGAAGCAGTGCTCAGGGCAAAAGGAGGCTATACCAAGTACTAGTATATCTCAAAAACTATTAGGTGCAAAACTATTGCAATGGTATTGCTGTTTTGAAATGGCCATATCTCTACAACTACTAAGCCAAATCACATGACCCAGGGACTGATATTATAGCCAAGAGTAAGGGCTATTGATTACCTCAGCAAATCTAAGCAAAATTCCCACATATGATTGCAGTACATTTCATGTACTATGTTGAGGTTAATTATTGCAACAGTTTTGGAGGTCACTGTAGTAGGAATTGCATGAAAGGTGGCAGTTATTTTGAAGGAATTGGTCAAAGAAATGAGAAGGTTAAGAGAGAACTTGATGAAGAAGCATTGAGAGGATATACAAGTTCAGACAGAGTTGTTGGAGGTTGAGACAATGGGAGTCAGAATTGGAATGTATCACAGTGGTGATTCTGAGGCTGAAAGAGAGGTAGGAGACCTTCTCCTGGGGGATGTCTGATGGAAGTCCAGAGAATAGAGATCATTTCTGGGACTTCAGGATGAAGTTCAAAGATGAGTTATCCAGAGTTGAACCAGAGCAAAGTAGAGTACAGAGGGGTGAGGACATTGGCATAGGACTTATGTGTTGTGCCCTTGTCAGTTTCTGGTCCTTGTATTTCAGAGATCAGGGATGACAAAGAGAGAAGGTGGTTTGGGAATGAGGAGAAGAGAGGATAGATGATATTTACAATGATAAACAATATTCAAACTAGAAAAACTATGAAGGAAGTATAGGAGATTATATATTGATGTCTGGTAGAACTCCAGACTTGTCACATCCCATATTTTTGCCAAGTCCAACTCTGAACATCTCTTTAGTTTGAATATCAAATAAGTTACCTTCTGGTCTGGTTCTAACTTAATCTCTTTATTCTCTCTCATCTCTGCTCTGTTCTAAATACAAGGACAAGGGACTTGACAAGGGTACAACACATAAGTCCTGTGCCAACATCCTCACCCCTCTATATCTCTGATCTTCCCACCTCTGGTTGACTTCACTCAACAATACTTATACTTCCATTCCTTTTTTTCCCAGACCTCCATCAGACTTTGACCCAGAAGATCTGGACTTGACAGAACTGGAGATTGGTAAGTAAAAGACTTAAGCAAAGGTGATATATACAATAATGAATAAGACAAAGAATAATGGAAATCAGAAATCTTACCAAGAGGATAATATAGACTTATGAAGATAAACTAGAATAAAAGAGGACAGAATATAAAAGGAAGTATTCAGAGTGCCAACTCTGAGAATATCTGGACTCAAGGACCAATGTATTGTCTAGAACTTTGAAAATGACCAGAGTTGGACTTCATAGAAATTAGGGATGTAATAGAATAGAGGAAGATGGAGATAAAACAGATGAAGATGGAGAAGGGTTGGAGATGGAGGAAAATAAAGAAGGAGAAATAAAATAGTAGATAAAAAATATTTACTTGTTTTTTCTTTTCTTGTTTTAGAATTGTATTAGGAAAACATAAAAAAAACAGAAATGGAGTAAATCAGAGAAATATCAGAGATAAGGAAGTATATGCCAAAGAAAAATATATGATAATGGAGATATCAGATAAATGGAAAATGGACAAAATGAAGATAAAGAACAAAAAGAACAAAGGATATATCATATAGTCATAATGGAATTAGTGATCATAATGGAGACATAAGGCAGAGGTGCAACAGTTCAAAGAGTTCTGATCAGAGATAATGTGACATCAGAAGCTGGAAGAAGCATGTATGGATATGTTAGGACTTACATAAAAGAGAACCTACAAGGAATAGAGAATCAACTCAAGTGAAGTGTAAACACCACTTCAGTTAGTATTGTCAGTTCAGAGGTTTCAAAGAGTAATCAATGAACAGAGATAATAGAAGGGACACTAGAGATGATATCTGGAGCATAACTGACTAACTGGTTATGACTGATAGAGTGGGATGAGGGGAGAGGAGTTGATTTGATGAGAAATGATTATGAATATAATGAAAAACCTATTGAATGGAATAACTGGATGAGTCTCTTGATGGACAATAAGATTCCAAAGTTGGTTATTAGGATCTGGAGGTAAGTTCAGAGATAAGGCAGAATAGCTGGAGTAGGTTTGAATGATCAGTAACAACTTAAAGGAAGGTGTGATGCATCAAAATCATGATATAGAAGACAGCAAGAGTCTTTATAATATATCTAGATTGTGAGGAGATGTAGAGGTGAATAAGTTGGTAATGTACTAGGGATTGTTTCTTCAGGATAGGAGGTAAGATTGGAGTTGGATAGGACTGTCCAGAGACTATAACAAAGAGGCTTAGAGATAAGGTCAGAGAGTATCAACTAGATGTAAGCTTGGAGGGACTTTGTGAGCTTTGTTAGAGTCAAAATGGACATAAAGGATAACTAGAATAGTTATGAGTGGAGTTCTTATTTTTTCTTTAATAGAGAAGTCGAAAAAAATCCGAGAATTAGAGCATATTAGAGATGCCTAAAGCATATTAAAATGTTGTTCAGCAGCAATCATGAGTGGAATAGACAGGAGATTAGTCCAGAAATGACATGAGAATAAGTAGGATTCTTTCAAGAGCTGTTAGAAGTACCAGAATGTAGAAGTATACTACAGAGTGTAAGTACAAAATATAAGAATGGAATGACTGAGGTAGAGTGTCAGAATGGTGCTCCTGAAGTGGATGGGAGGGAGATATCTTCTCCTGGGAGATGTCCGATGGAAATCCAGAGGATAGGGGCTATTTCTGGGACTTCAGAACAAAGTCCAGAAACAGGTCATCTGGAGTCGAACTGGGGTGGAGCGGAGTATGGAGGAGGTGAGGACATCAGCACAGGACTTATGTGTCATGCCCTTGCCAGTTTCCGGTCCTCGTATTTCAGAGATGATAAGAAGGGAGATGGCTTGAGAACGAGGAGAGGAGAAGGATAGATGATATTAATGATTATTCATGATAAACACCACAATGAATACAATATTCAAACTGGAGAACTACAGAGGAGATACAGGAGATTATATACGAAGTCCTGATATGTCCAGAGTAAGTCCAGACCAGAGATGACTAAGAAAGTAAGAAGGTGATGTACACTAGGATGAATAAGATGGGGCAGAGAATGTACATGCCGAAGACACATCCTGAATAAGCAGGAGTGTCAGGATGACAAATATACTGAAGTATCTGAAAGGCTGTACTGGACAAAGGAAGATGACAAGAATGGAAACTAGAACAAAAGGAGAATATACAGAATAGGAAGTCCAGAAGGCAGAGGAACTCCAAGGCAAGTCTGGGATGATTGGTGGACTAGGGTTGAACTCCTGCAGAGGAGTTCAATGGAGATGACTGGAGTTGAATGACAATGATCAGAGATGGTCGGAAATAGGGGTTTGACATGGATATGACAGTGCCCCCCCATTAAGGCCGAGCCCTTGAGGCTGATAGGCAAGGAGGTAGGTCCAAATGGGTCTTGACTTGCATGGGTCGAGTGGAGATCCTGGAGTGGAGTTTTTTGGAGTGCATTGTTGACTTGTGCTGGAGCCCGAGGCACAACATGACATATTGCAATCAACAAGTGGAGTTTGAAACAGATATATATAAAACAAGGTTGCACGGAGTTTGAACCTTGTTTACCTTGATTCTTCTTTGTGATGTCTGGTACCGACAACATCAAGTCCTGGCCCAATGAACACCTCAAGGAGTGCGACGACAATGAGGAGGAGTTATGGGATGCAAAGATGACAGAGCATCGGAGGCACACGAGATTGCGCAAAGAAGAAGAGGAGCAAAGATGATGCAAGGAGGAGGAGTGGAAGAGGCATGAAGAGCAGGAGCACCAAAGGAATATTGAGGAGATGCATTGGAGATTGGCAGAGAAGCATGCCAGGGAGGAGCGCGAAGCCAGAGAGAGGAAGAAGGGCAAAGGACGGGTCGGAGAACCGGTAAGTGCCCTATTGTATTGAATTGGTGTTGTGCTAACAGGAATAGTCAAATCCGATCAAATTTTCATTGGAGGATAACAGTAGCAACAACGAAGAGCTGGAAAGGGGCTGGAGTAGCCACAAGGTGGTGACAGAGAAGTGTCAGCACTGCAAGAAGAAGCGCTTGATATGCATGGAGCCTGCCTGAGGGACGAAGGGGAGGGCGTGCAGAGAGTGTGCAAAAGCACACATTACGTGCCAGAGGGGTCACAATGAAGAGGAGTCGCCATGACAGGGAGAACAGAGGAAGAAAGTAAATCACACATATGTCGAAATCCTGGTGGGGCCATCTCGGAAGGTCGGAGACCCAGAGATGGTAGGAGTTGCATGGGAGATGACGGCAATTTTGAAGGAGTTGGTCGGAGAGATAAGGGGATTAAGGGAGGACTTGAGGAAGGGGCATTGAGAGGACGCACAAGTCCAGACAGAATTAATAGAGGTTGAGAAGATGAAAATCGGAGTTGGAACAGAGAAAGGCAGAGATGAGATGGATGAAGATGGAGAAGAGTCGGAGGCAGAGGGAAACAGAGAAGAAGAAAAGGAACAGTAGATAGGGAATATTTACTTGTTTTTATGTGAGAGTAAATGAGGAAACGGAAATGGAGTAGAACAGAGAAAAATTGGAGATAAGGAGTATATACCAGTAACAGAGAAATCAGAGAGGACAGAGAGCAGAGATGGAAACAGAGAAATGGAGGATGTATCATAAGGTCATAAATGGAGGCATAAAAGTGGAGGTGCAGGGAATCAAGGAGTTCCAACCGGAGATGACAGGAGTGTCAAAGAAAATGAGTACAGAAGTGTCAGGACCTAGAAAGAACTTGCAGGGAAGGAGGATCAACTCAAGTGAAGCATAAACTTCACTTCAGTCAGTCATTTGTCAGTCCAGAGATTCCAAGAAGTGATCAAGAAATGGAGATTATGGAGGAGCATCGGAGTTGACATCCAGAGCGTGACTGACTATTCTGGTCATGACTGACAGAGTTGAGTGGGGAGAGGAGTGATGTGTCGAGATCTTGATGCAGAAGATAGTGATGGTCTTCATGGTACATCTAGATAATGGGGAGACGTGGGGATGAACAAGTGATGATGCGCTAAGGATTATTTCTTCAGGATAGGAGGTAGGACCGGAGTTGGACAGGACTGTCCAAAGATTATAATAGAGATGCTTGGAGATGAGGTCTTGAGTGATATCAACTCTATGCAAACTTGGGGGGACTTTGTGAGCTTTGCTGGAGTCGAAATGAACCTGAATGACAACTAGGGTAGTCGTGAGCAGAGTCCTTATCCTCCCCTTAATAGGGAAGTCCAAAAAAAAGGTCCTAGGGAATGGGGTGCATCAGAGGTGCTCGGAGCATACTAAACAGTGTTTGGCAGCAATCACAAGCAGAATGGATGGGGAAAATGGTCCAGAAATGATGCATGAGGGGTAGATTCTTTCAAAAAGGTGCCAAAAATGCCAGAAAAGGGTCCAGAATGACATGAAAAGGCCAACTTTTACCCATAAGAGAGTAGAAGGAGGGCAGAAGTGGATGGAAAATGTGCCGGAGCACAACAGAGGTGCACGAGAGTGCAAATAGAGGTGTGTGAAAACACACAAAAATGTTGTTTGTAGTTGTTATGGCTGGAGGTGGAGGTGACAGAGCATCCAAAAAATTGAAGACAAGGCAATGAAAAAGGACATGGGTGGATGCATTGATTGGAAGATTGATCTGAAAGTGTCAATAATGTCAAAAGGCGGACAAAGGACCAGGGGATGAATGGGTGGACTTGAGTGAACGAGTCCAGAGCTGGCGAAATCAGAGTTAGTGATGGAAATTCCGGAGTTAGGGGAGCCAGCGGGGATGAATAGGGGAGTCTCAAATTGCATATGGGGAATGAAAATACTCAACAACTAGAGGTCGGAGGTCAATTAGAATGTGGTGAGATGAGGTCCAGAGGTGATGAAGGACCAAGAAGGAAACAGAGGGGAGATCTTGATGAACAAAGGTCTGGGGACTGTAATAAAAGTCCGGGTGTTGGCAAGATATCCGGAGGTGCAGGAAAAGATCGGAAGAGCAGACAACCAATGAAAAGGGTGTCTCGAGATGTGAGGAGCATTTCCAACAAATGATCTTGATGGGAAATACTTGACACAGTAGAGACAAGGTCTAGGGGTGATGGAAGACCTAAAAATGAACAGGAGGACCTAAAATGAATGGGGAAGGTCCAAGGACCAATGGAACAAGTCTGGGGTTGGAAAGTCTGGAGGCACAGGAAAAGGCCTCGGGATAACAGGCAAACCAACTTGATGGATGAGGTCCAGGTACTGGTAACAATGTCCGGAAATGTGGGAGCAACTTCGGAGTTGTTGGTAAACCAGTGGGGGATGAACAGAGGTGTGAAAGTCTTTCGACGATCACGAGGGGTGCCACAATACCACTTGATGAGGTCAGAGGTTGACAGAAGGACAAAGGAACCAAAAGGAAATGTCCAAGTGAGCAAATGAGAAGTCCGGTCATGGATGTAGGAGATCTGGTGAGAAGGTCTGAAAGTCCGGGAATGGGTGTCAGAGGCTGATAGAGTGATACTATCTGGGTTAGGGATGTTCACAACAGTGATGGCATTCGATACCTAGACAATCAGAAGAGGAAGCCAGAGAGATGAGTCGGGAGAGACCAGAGATGGAGCTCAGAGGATGAAGGCCTTATCCTCCCCTTAATAAGGGAAAGTCAATGACTGAGGAGTGGATGGGGTGGTGAGGGGGTTGGAAATCCAGAATGAGGAGATCCAAAAAGCGCAGGGTCTTGAGGTAAGACGCATCTGTATGAAGGAAGGACTCAGTCATCATGGTCAAACGCGACTTGATTGGTAATTACCTGTATGAAGGAAGGACTATTTACGAGTAAGTATACACTGTAACGTAGGATGTGGAGTGGCTCACCTTAGTCGTCGTGGTCAAACGCGACTGAGGTGTCCGTGAGAAAAATACTATCCTATGTAGTCCAATGCACGTGTCGTATTACTATCATACATCTAACTATCTAGACTTGTAAACGTCATATCTCAACACAGGGAAGGTGCAAAAACGAAAACAGGGGTGCTAAAGGAGTCCAAGGAGCAGGAAGGACATCCGGAGGTGTGAAGTCCAGAGGTCCAGAGGTAAAACCTGTGATCAGGAGTCTGGAAATGGCATGAACAAGGAAGGAATCCCAAGAGGGAAATCCAGGAGTGTAGTGATGGTGCAGGTAGAAGGTGAAAACTAAAAAACAGGGTTTAGGGAAGAGGGGAGCCAACCTGATGAATTCTTCATCTGGACTTGGAAACTCTGGAGCGGAGAGCAATGGAGAAGTCAGGAGGAAGGAGGTGGAGTGAAGGAAGACCAAGTGCGGCCCAAGAACTGTATAATGTGATGAGTGCGCAATGGGAGGGTGGCATTGAAGTCCAGGAATGTTCCAAAGGTGTTTCCGGGTGTGTACGAAGACACAGTTGTGCAAGAAGCACAGGTGTACCACAAGGGTACCAAAGGTGACGGTGAGACGTAGTTGGGACTGGAGCTGTTGCAATGATGCTGGTATGTGTCTCAGTGTTGGACTGATGTTAGGGGGTTGGCATTCTTTTTGCAGAAGCTTGGATAGTTGCTACCTATTTCCTACTCTGATCAACGGATCAAAAAATGGATTGGTTAGCAGTTCTGGTGCTAGTTACGTCTGGAATCCAACGAGGGGTGACCAAGGAGGTCCAGAGGTGGAATTGCCTGTGAGGAACGCGGAAGTTGAGGATGGGGGAATCAGGAGGTGTCAGGAAAGAGATGGGGGTGGGGTGTTCCACCAGAGAATTGTCGGGTATGGTAGAATGGGTGAAGCGGGTTTGTGTTAGTCTGGAGGTACTCTGAACAGAGTTCCAGACATAGGAGGGACACGAGAGTGGCTTCAAAAGGAACAGGGTGGTCATGAGACCAGGTGAAGTCAACTGTAATCATGTGAACTCAGAGATGGAGCTCTAGCATGGTTGGGACAACACAGAGGAACGGGGAAGAAGATCCATGCAAACTCCGGAGGTCTGGAGATGTTGACAGCACGGATAATCTTTGATGGGGAACAAGGGGAAAGACCATGGAATGGGTGATCTTCAGGGAATGAGCGGAAAAGCTCACTTGGGAGCATCTTGGGTTGACAGAGACCGTAGTGTGCGAGTGCAGGAAGTTCTGAGTCGGAGATGGTCCTGATGCCAGAGTTCATCAGATAATGTTGCTAAGTGCCAGACTCAATGGAGTATGTCAGCAACAACAAAATCTTTGAATGAAGGTGTTTGAACTGAGGGGACTTGAACTGAGATACAGAGAGACACTAAAACGGAGGTGAGAAGGATGAATGTCCAACTCAGGGAGATCCGTCTGAAGGACAGATCAAGGAACAGAGGTGAGGGTGGAGTAGCCCTTGGAGGGACAGAGTTGGGGTGGATGATCACCAGAAAAGTCTGGAATGTGATCACAATGCAAAGAGCCTGGCCGGGCAAATCCGTCATTGGGAATTACAAGGGGGTTCGGAGATTCTGAGAGGATACTGAAAGATGGAGGGTGTCATGTAGACATGACAGAAGTCATAAGACAGAAATGACTGGCAAGATTAGTTCGAATATACTGTCAGAATGGTGCTCCTGAAGTGAATGGGAGGGAGATATCTTCTCTTGGGGGATGTCTGATGGAAATCCGGAGGATAGGGGCTATTTCCGGGACTTCAGGACAAAGTCCGGAAACAGGTCATCTGGAGTCAAACCAGGGTGGAGCAGAGTACAGAGGAGGTGAGGACATCAGCGCAGGACTTATGTGTCATGCCCTTGCCAGTTTTCGGTCCTCATATTTTGGAGATGATAAGAAGGGAGATGGTTCGAGAATGAGGAGAGGAGAAGGATAGATGATATTAATGATTATTCATGATGAACACCACAATGAATACAATATTCAAACTGGAAAACTACAGAGGAGATACAGGAGATTATATACGAAGTCCTGATATGTCCAGAGTAAGTCCAGACCGGAGATGACTAAGAAAGTAAGAAGGCGATGTACACTAGGATGAATAAGATGGGGCAGAGAATGTACATGCCGAAGACACATCCTGAATAAGCAGGAGTGTCAGGATGACAAATATACTGAAGTATCTGAAAGGCTGTACTGGACAGAGGAAGATGACAAGAATGGAAACTAGAACAAAAGGAGAATATATAGAATAGGAAGTCCAGAAGGCAGAGGAACTCTGAGGCAAGTCTGGGATGATTGGTGGACCAGGGTTGAACTCCTGCAGAGGAGTTCAATGGAGATGACTGGAGTTGAATGACAATGATCGGAGATGGTCGGAAATAGGGGTTTGACATGGATATAACATAGAGATATGTTGGAGCAAAGCTGATCTACCCAAGATTATGTAATATGTCAATAATTGAGTCCATTTGAATGTGATTCATGGTAATGAATAATACAATACTCCCCCCTCAAATGAACAGATGTAGACCTAGTTGGTATATGAAATGCTTAGCTTTCATGCTTGGTAGTGCTTTTGTAAGAGTATCAGCTATCATGTCCATAGAGGGGCAATAGAGAAAAGAAATAGAACTATTCTCTACACTGAAATGAATAAAATAATAATGGATTTCAATGTATTTTGTACATGCATGGTAGCTGCTGTCATGAGTTAATGTAATAGTGGACTAGTTGTCACTGTAGAGTGTCATTGGGTGTGTGAGGGGTTGGAACATTTCACCAATAAGTTGTCAATGCCAGATGGCTTCTTTAACTGCATGAGTAGCAGTCATGTACTCTGATTCAGCTGTAGATAGAGTGACAAGTTCTTGTTTTCTCAATTTCCAAAGTACTACTCCCCTGTCTATGAGGAAAGCATACCCAGTATGTCGGAAAAAGCTATTAGTAATTGCCATAACTAATAAGGCCTTCTAAGGCCCCAAGGTGTTGGCAGAATTGTAACCAGCTTTTAAGCTGCTTACAATTGGATCCGAGGGGATTCCAAGGGCTTCCAGGAACCAGGGATCACAGTTCCAAGCAGTGCCATGTAGTTTCACGATCGGCCCGGGGCTGGGGCTAATTCCCTTAATGGGAATGTTCCAACCTGGTTCAAGGCAGTTGTAGCGACATGAAAGCTCACCCCTATTCCAATGCTTCCAATGCATTTAAACTAAATTTCAACTCCTTCAATTCATGAGTGATTTTTCCAGTTCAGTCTCAAGGTCTTGAGAGCGTTTGGAACCATAGAAATAAATCTCAATGAATTTTATTAGTACATTACACATGTTGAGATGACAAGCGACAGATGGAACACGACAGGTAGCAGGTTCACAGCAGTTGTAACGGGTGGGCGCAGGTATGGAAGGTATAGCTATGGAGACAATGCCACTGTCAGACAGCAACAAGAGACCGGTAGGATGTACCAGGCTGGTAGAGATATGGCTCAGCGCTGGTTAAGTGGATGTATAAACGGAATGCAGGGCAGGGAAGACGGTGGAAGGTCAACAGCAGGAGGTCAATGGCAGGGGTTGTCGATACCCTATCATGAAATGGTCAGTATCGTTCAAAGTAACAATCAGGTACCTACCTCGATGCCAGCAAATTGAGTAGGGGAGCACAGGCCAGGGAGGACAGTGGGAGACTAGCAGGAGGCGAAGGGCAGGGGTCATTGATACCCTTACCAAGTAATGATTAATATGATTCAAAGTAAAAATCAGGTACCTACCTCAATACCGGTGAATTGGATAAATGGAATGCAGAACGGGGAAGACGGTGGGAGGTGAACAGTAGGAGGTGAACGGTAATTGTCAATGCCCTTACTACCAAGCGATGATTAGTAGTGTTCAACATGAAAAACATACCTACCTTGATATCGCGCATTCAACAGCACATGTCAGAGGGACAGACTACACAAGGGCAATTCAAATTTAGCATATCAACGAAAACTTTAATTTAACATGCCTACCTGTCATTGCCCTAACCTTTGAGCAATTGGGAGGGAACAGGCTTGGGCAGTCTATTAGGCAAAACCATGTCAATGGTACCGGAAGACTGCTGAAACATTAGAAGATGAGGTAAAAGTGAAAATTTGTAGCGGATACATTACTGATGACAGCAGTTCAGAGTCGACAACAATGAAACTGGCACACTGGGTTTTGCACAACAAAGGAAAGTGGAGGAAGAGAATTGACAGCGTGGAAGGAAGTCAAAAAGCATTGGAACGGCAAGGAAGGGTTAAGTAATTTTTATGTAAATGATCACCTGATTCCAATGCATCTAATATTATAAATAATTGTATTCGCTTGGATTAAGCCTGAGCCAGGTTGTGAATACACAGGACAGTTACTGTAACTAGTAGCTATTCAGTCTAAGACCAGCATATTAATAAGGATTAATAGGGCAAGGACTATAGATGTTGATGGCAGATAGATTGTGATAGGAAGGATTGGAAGCCCATTGAGTGAAGATGGCTTTATAATCAGCAGTGGATGTTTCGTCGTCAACATTAATATTGAGATTGATTGTATCAACTGATGTGGACTGGATGAAATTCAGGAAACGCAAAGAATCAGTCATAGAAGGTGTGGAGAGTAAAACTTCTTGAAGGACAGGAAATCTGATGTGGCTGAATGCAGATTCGAGATGGTCAAGGGAGATTAAACGGAGATCCATGTGAAGAATCTTCAGGTTGGGCAACTGTAAGAGGTGCAAAACACTGTCATCCGGTAGCTCTGTGCAGTGCAACGTTTGGAGCTCCAGGAGCTGACAGAGGACTCTAGAGAATGTCTCGAGGGCACAATCACCCTTTTGGAAAACAAAGTTACAGAAGGCCATGATCTGTTTGATGCATGGACACATCT
Organism: Boletus aff. phaeocephalus; assembly: GCA_038094555.1. Lineage (NCBI taxonomy): Eukaryota > Fungi > Basidiomycota > Agaricomycetes > Boletales > Boletaceae > Boletus > Boletus aff. phaeocephalus. The sequence continues at coordinate 41,842 of JBBPUH010000022.1, forward strand.
TGGGTAGTAAAGGTAGAATGCAAAAGGTAAGAGGATTTGATGTCAAGTTATCAATATCAACGTGAATCATGGTAGATTGGAGGAGGTGCATCAAAAATGAAATGGCCTCCTTTCAGTGTTCCCTGCAACAGAAATGTACTAATCTTGGGAAGATGACGGGAGACGGTGGATGTGAGAGTGCCTCATAAACAACCACATCCATGGTGGACTGACAATGTTGGTCAAATTCTAGACTTTGGACTCGGTGCGCATAATGAAGAAAAACATCCCAATCAGATTGTAGCATCGGACATGTGAAAGTCTAGAGGGTGCCTTTAAGTTTAGGTTGCATTGGGTTTATTTCGGAAAGAAATGATACATACCAACTGCTTCCTGCTGACCACCCATAGATCATCTGGCATACACTTGATGAGCTATAGCAGGTCATGAATCTCATAGTATAACACATTGAGAGCAGGCTTGAGGAAGTAGTGACAGGTTCTTGTGAGCCTCGCAAGGGTTCAGCAGTCACGGAACTCATGTGATTTAGGTTCAGGCTTCAATATTATAAATGCATGTTGAAAAATTATCGTCAAGATTTCGTCAATTGTGAAGCATCTATGCATGAGTCCAACAACGAGAACCAAGACTACTGAAAAGTGCCAAGTCATCAGAATCCATACATCGAGAGTTGAAGCTGTGAGATTGTATGCACATCATACACATGCAGCAGAAACCAAGTGCTGACTATCGAAAGTCTAAGGAAAGTCGGCAGAAACTACAAAAAAAGTGTGCGCTTGGGCCAAAATATGGACATTTTTGCCTGGATGTCGACGAAATCAGCAAGAAAGATGAAGCAGAGTGAGGCGTCCGTTGATGAATGGGAAGAATTGGAAGCCTGAAGTCTGAAATGCAAGAGATGAAGCACAGTGGTGACTTGCCAGCGAGGGGTCTGTTGATGCATGCCTGCTGCTAGCAAGTGTGGGAACGCAGCCTGATCAACAAGTCTCAGTTTCACGGAAAAGTGCGAAAAAAAGGAGTGTCGTGAGGTACATACATCTTATCACTTGCACGGTTCTTCCTCTTGAACCACCTTGCACCATTCAATGGTAGTCTCCTGGCTGGTACCAGTATCACCATCGTCAGGGGCACCTCTCTGGACACTCCAATCAAAGACGTAGTCATACTGGAAGCCTTTACGGATAAAGAGGTCCTGGAAGAGCTTACAGAGGTAGAGTAATCAGGCTTGTCGTTGAAATGCAAGGCACAAGTGTAGCTGAGGGGTATGCTGAACCTGTGTGGGAAACCGCAGCGCAAGAGGTTAGCGGATATGACCATCTTCTTCTCTATGATGTGGTCATACTTTTGCTTCTTTGTCGCAGCCTTGAATCCCTGCCAGGGGAGAGCACTGCAAAGGAAGTACATAAGTATGTAGGCGAGCGACTCTAAGTCATCTCTGCAGGCTTGTTCAACACCCTGGGCAAGTGAGTGCTGGTAGATGTATAACGTGCAGTACCGGTGAGGTTCTAATCCTCTCGGTGGATGTGGAGATGGGTCTTGGGATCATAGGACTTGGCTAACCCGAAGTTAGTCGTATCGTCTTGGTTACCTTGCTTCCCAATACCTGTCAAGAAGTCATCGGGTTGATGTTGTGGTAAATGAAGTTGCGAGAGGGGGATCTGCCATATTGTAGAACAACGAGTGAATTTGGACTGGTGCATGAGGATGAATGAAATCACCAGCTGGTTAGCAAGAAGTAAAACCGTTTTCAGAGTAAACTCGTGGTTGCAAAAGTTGAAAAGGTCTTCAAGAGAAGGGCTGGGAGGTCTGAGGTCTGAAATGCAAGAGATGAAGCAAAACGCAAAGGGCCTGTTGGTATATGGGAAGCGCGAGGTCCAGAATGTGGAAAGTGAGACAAAGCCAGGGGCATGAAGAGCTGGTCATCCTTGTCGTCGTCAGGCAGGGAGGCCTGAGGTCTGAAATGTGAGAGATGAAGTGAAGTAAGAGGTCCATGGGTATGTGAGAGGCATGAAGTCTGAAATGCAAGAGGTCTGTGGGTGCATGGGAGGCGTAAGGTCAAAAATGCAAGAGATGAAGCAAAGCAAGAGCTCCATGGGTACGTGAAAGGTGTAAGATCTGAAATGCAAGAGGTCCGTGGGTGCATGAGAGGCGTAAAGTGAAATGCGAGAGATGAAGCAAAGCGAGAGCTCCATGGGTACATGAGAGGTGTGAGGTCTGAAGTGTGAGAGATGAAGCAAAGTGAGAGTTCCATGGGTATGTGAGAGGCGTGGGGTCTGAAATGCAAGAGATCAAGCAAAGTGAGAGGTCCGCAGGTGCATGGGAGGCGTAAGGTCCAAAATGCAAGAGATGAAACAAAGCGAGAGGTCCACCAAGGTCAATACGAGACTGTCAATGTTGATGGGTCAGCAGTTGTCAGTTGTATGATGGAGGAGGCAAAATAATTTTTCAAAGGTGAAATCATATCAGCAATTCGTTCCATTGACATGAGCGATTCAAGAAAAAAATGAACAATTCATCCAGATTGCACGTTGTGACAATAACACGAAAACAAAAATAAAGCACATAACAAGATTTGATAGACTGACATTACCAGTGGATCCGATGATTCAGAATCTCACTTGTTTCTATCTGATCGTCGCCGAACCCCCTCATCATTCAAAGTAGCTGGCTGCTTGCCACCCTTGCGCTTCGAAGTGTGCTTCTTGGCTATGGAAGCAGGTAGGAGCTCAGCCCCAGGCTCATTGGGTTGCAAGAGTAGTCCAGGGGCGATGGACACAGGTGTCACGTTAGTAAGGGAGACCATCTGAGTGACTGACAGAGCTGATAGTGGTCCGGGAGGTGGTGATGGTGGAGCATTGGTGGCAGGAGGCAGCTGTGCCTGTGCTATGGATCCAGGTGGTCTGTTAGCAGGTCCTGGACCAGGTCTGTACAGTAGCGCGTTTGAGATTGATGGATCGTTGGGAGCGGCCACTTGAGCTGGCACGAAGTGACCTGGGACATCGCCATCATGTGAGCATGACCCTGTCGGAAACCTCCTGATATCATTACAATTCAAACGCATTGCACGCTCGAATTCAGCCTCCATATCAATGTCATCTCCAACATTCTCTGTGGTCTGCAGAGCAGGAACCACTGAAGATGTTCCTGGGAACAGAGATCTGTTGAAGTATGTGAAGACGGACTTTGCCCACTCAGATCCAGAGCCTAGCTTCTGATGATAGTAATTGTGGAATTCCAAGTAGGTGATGCCTGTCTTGTCGCCAACAGCAAAGAAGCTTGTATCACCAGAAAGAACATATACTGCCTAAGACCTTATGGTGAGTTGACTGCACATCAGTTGACAAATCTACATTATAAACTTACCAGAATGGCTGCTGCAGCTATCATACCAGCTGATGTAGATCACAACTCCCAGATCCATGCTTTGGTCTGTGGTCCAGAAGCATGGCTGCCAGATAAGGAGGCACGTCCAAACAAGCACACTTTCAGCACCTGAAGGCAGATTCATGAGTGATTTGCATACTGAACAATTCAGAGTGCACACATACATTGAGCAGGACAGGAGTTTTCAAAAAATCCAATGGCAAGCAGTTGTTTCGATCCAAGTAAAGGATTGGAGCAAACTTTGTATACTTTCCATCATTACCAATGACCAGCTCACGACATCCAACACATTCATCTCGTGCAAACCCTCTGACAAAAAAACTGGGGTCCAGCCAAAATATGAATGCAGCATTGGCTTTCACTTTGAAAGCAGATTCAGACCACACACATGAAACTCCATAGGTGAACTGAAACAGAAAACCATTACATAGTTGTCACATTGAACAGTTGGTTTGAAACTTATGTAGCTGCCAAAGGTCTCATGCCCCATCATTGGATGAAGCTTCTTTGGTATGAATGTATATAACTCTGTCTTTACACCCTCCTCCATTGCGAGAGGGGAAAGCCACCGGTCAGAACAAGTGAGATCCACTCCAGGATTCTGTATCAGGGGAAAGACAGTACTACCAATCCAGAGGCAGTGGACAAGGCAGTATTTGCACCTGAGACCATGAATAATGTCCTCATTGAGAGCAACACTGAGCTCTGTTCCTGTAAGATTTGTGACTGCTTTCTTTCCTCTACCTTTCTGACTTGTGGTCTTGGCAATTAGGACTGCATTTTGATCCTGGAGCTCTCGGACCTTGAGATGCAGCTCAACAAAATGCTTTTGAGCATCATCCAAAGCCTGTTAGTCCCAATGCATCAGCAGCTTTCCCAACAATACAAGCAATCTTACTTTACGAAGGTCAGCCTCTGTGGCATTGCCTGCAAGGGGGTTCAAGCGCAATGCATCTCAGATGCGATCAAGCTCGCGGTCTTGATCTCCTGCTCCACGGTGACCAGTGGCACTACCCTCGGAGCCATCAGAGCCAATAGAGGACAAGGAATTGCCTTGATGCTGCTGTCGACCATGAGTTCCAGACACTGGGGCTGGAGCTGCATCATCGGATGTTGAACTACTAACGTCATTGATGGCAGCCGTAAAATCTTCATGCTGTTGATGGTCATGATGACGATGACTCGGCATGACAAAGAGAATAGAGCCTGAGTGAGAGTCAGATGTATGTCAATGAAGCGAGAAAAAGTAACGGACAAGGAAGAGCGATGGACAAGGAAGGCCTGAGGCGACGGACGAGGAAGGGCAACAGACAAGGAAGGGCAACAGATGAGGAAGGGCAACAGACAAGGAAGGGCAACGGACAAGGAAGGGCAATGGATGAGGAAGGGCAACGGACGAGGAAGGGCAATGGATGAGGAAGGGCAACGGATGAGGAAGGGCAATGGACAAGGAAGGGCGACAGATGAGGAAGGGCGACGGACAAGGAAAGGTGACGGACGAGGAAGGGCGACAGACAAGGAAGGGCAACGGACAAGGAAGGGCAACGGACAAGGAAGAGCAACGGACAAGAGCAACAGACAACTTGAAGAAAGAGCAACGGACAAGGAAGAGCGATAGACAAGGAAGAGCTATGGACAAGGGAAAGCGACACATCAGGCTTAAATAGCCTGGCCGCTGTGCTGTCTGATCCCAAGTCAGCTGATACCAATAAGGTATGCAGCACAGGTTGATAGCCATGCCGATAAGTTGTATATATATCAGCACACTGCAAACGGGGGTGCGCAACGGATGTACAGCCATATGGACCCACAATAAGATAATCGACATCTTGTAAATGTACTCGTGAGTCCTCGTGCAAGGAGTGAGCAAAAGGTAGTACATACTGTATCAAACAGATCTCATTTAATAACCACACTGACACATTGTATATTACATGGTCCAGGATGTTGTATTGCCAACTCTGAGTCCCTTGATCCGGCGCAAAGGGTCTGCAAGAGACAAGTTATTGTTTCAGTATAGCAAGGATGTGCCACATAATGATTCAAGGTAGCCTACCGAATTAAAAGAAAAACAGATTTCATCAGAGCTAAAGGCCAATGTATTTGGAGTGTAGGAACATATCATGATCGATGTAATCAACGAGAAAATGATCACCACATTGCGAGTCAAAGTCAGGAACAAGCAGCACGCCATGTATGACAGTCTCCAAGAGGATAAATTCAGATAATGATGCAGGTTGGGAGCAGATGCGAGTAAACCCAAGATCACGATCAACTGTCCGCCTAACGCCAGTTGGTGCATCCATCGGCTGTATTAGTCCCATGTTGAAAACCTTTTGACCGAGAGTGAACCGAAACATAAACAGCAATCGTGCGATAAGCTGTTTTCCCATCGTGCGGATCAGCATGCAATCACAGCGTTCATTACCATGGAACATTGGGCTGCACCATAGATAGTCTGTGGTGAGCCTCCAATCCATAGTTGACTCATAGTCAACCTTGAGGTAGTGGTATTCCTGTAGCTGTCACATTGGCAGATGAGTTAGAGGGTAATGAATTACATGCAAGGCACATCGGCAAGCTTACCATGTCATTGGATTCGACTCACCGCCAAGCACAGCCATCATTACTGGCAGGAAGTGGAATATTGTAGGCAGCTGAGGTAGCCTTGATAAATGCAGAGAATTTTTTGCAGAAGTTGCGATATGCAGGATTGGTACTGTTCGAATCTTCGACCTGTTTGAATGAAGTGGCCTTCTCTGGTGACCCGAGATGAATGTGACCAACAAGTTCCAGCACACCTTGCACTGCCAACACAGTCTGCATCATGCTTGCTGGTTCTAGATCCAGTAGTAATTCAGCAGCTTTGTCATACTTTACCTTCCTCTCTTCATCAAAATAGTCAATCTAGCTGCAGATCAGCTCAGAAACCAGGGTTATATGTTCAAGTTGAAGAATCTGAGAATGGAAAATATCAATGGTTACAGCCATGAGTGTCTATAGGAAGCTAAAAGGCTGGAACTTCGTACCTGTGGAGCAATATTTTTGCGGTTTGTCTGCCGCAGATAAGCCTGTTTGATGGGACCATGTTCTTTCTCATTGGGGTGTGTACTGAAGTTGCGGACAGCCCTTTTCTCTCGAATATCATCAAATACATGCTTTGCAGCATGAAGCTTGGGGAAGGTCCATTTCTTTGTATATCCTTCTTCTTCTCCTGCGAGAGAGATATAATCCTAAATGACCACACCCAGAAAGTATGAAGAAACTCAACATAATTCCAAGAGAAAAAGAAGAAACTTGCCTCAAGGCAATCCTGGAAGCCAAGGATTGCATCCTCACCAGCTTTTATAGTACCTTCAGTCTGGACGTTGAGCATAATATACATATGATACTTGAGGTATGCGGCAACACACTTGAGGAGTGTGTAACCGATCAGATCAGCTTCCTGCGTGAGGACATTCTGCGCCATGTAGAGTATTTGCTTAAGAAGAATCCAAAATCAATAAAGGGAAGTACTTAACATCTGAATCCATCAATGACGTACCTTCGAGATATCTAGAAATTTATTTCCATCGCTGTAAAATATGTTGGTTACACTTGAGAAGTGGTTAAATTTTCACCATTGAGGAAAGTTAGCATGCTTATTTAGATTATAAATAAGTATGTAGACATAGAAGTAAAGGTGAGTAATATTAGCACATACTGGTCATCCACGGTACTCGTTTCGGCACGACCAAGTTGACTAAGCTGTTTCCTGATGTCTCCGAATAAGTGTTTCCCGAACATTCCAAGGTCATTGACATGCAAAGGGTCGAAATTTATTGATCGATGCAGGCAACTGAACCTGATGGTCCAAAATGCGCTCTGTTGTATGAATTTGTACCCGTTAGATCATCTGCTGGTCACAATAACAGTGTTACATACCTCAACTGAACAGAGACCTTGCTCTTTTAGGACTGCTTCTCCTATCGAATGGGCCTGTGTCTTCCAAAGTTGGTATCGGGCTGCTGATTCTTCTGAAGTTTGACACGGGAATGTGGAACGATGATTGCGAAGCTTATCCTGCATGACTAGGCAAACAGGGCAAGGCGAATTCCCATGTAGTCCCCTTATGAGAGCCATCACACACCTGTCAACATGAGTGAGATTTCGAACATGAACAAAATAGAAACTTACTGTTCTTCATAATCAGCAGATAAGATTAAAATAATCGGAAACAATTTGTGATCTATACCATCAAAGCACTTGTGCCCGAACCTGGTTTTGGAAAGATTTTGGATGGTCTCTAGCAACTTACGAAAAGAATCGTGCCAAATGACATGTTTCAAGTTGGTCCATGACAATTTTCCTTCCTCCCCAGAGTCCTCAGGGAGCTATCAAATGTAAAGCATTGTGGTTAGTATAGTTTGACAACCGTCAGGTGACACACCATTGGTAACCACCCAACCAGTCGCCCACCGCCAACACCATCTCCATTTCAGATGTTCACCGGAAGATTAGCGCACCGTGCAATGACTGGGTATGCTTTTACCTTTCTGGACGATGAAAGATGAGTTTTGTCCGCATATAGAATGAATGCGAAGGGGACACCATTATCTGGTAATTCAGACTAGTAATGATATTGATAAATCACACACAACATTGAATCAGCTCGGTGGCACATGAAGTAGAAACAAGGTATCTGCATACTTGAATGTCCCACCACCTATCCACCATCCATGGCTTGTGGATAAAACGCTCAAAAGACACCCCATTGTGTTTATACAACCACTGAGCATCCCAAACAAAATGTGGACGGAGCTGAGGGTCCTCCAAAAGATCTAGTGCCCAGTCCCACAGAGGGCGAACATAAAGGGGGAGCTCGACATCTTCTTTGCCATGCTTAACTGTCACCAATTCCTGCTGAAACTGCAAAAATTCCTTAGTATTTATCATGGAATAATATGGGTTCTGACCAACAGGAGTGAGCTTTTGGGAAGTGTGCGACCACGCATCGGCGATGTCCTTCTGCGATTTCAATATAAAACCTGTTTCAGTTCGACCACCAGCAATCTTCCAGACAAGATGGAGGAGCTGATTTACGAGATCTTTGCTCATGGCGGCAGCATGCATGATTTCTGCAAGCTCAAAGTCCTCACGAGAAACAAAGGGCTGCCAGGGGTGAGTGTTGGGAGTAGGTGGGATATATGTTCGGTGACCAAACGTTGAGAAGGATTCGTAAATGGTCTTTGATGACCGACCAAGGCTATTGGGATGGTATTCTGTTTTGAAACTATCGGGGGCAGCAGCAGCACTTGGATCGACGAGTGACAGTGAATCAACATTCGTGCCAATACTCGCAAATGGCAGGTGAACATCACTGCTCAGAATGTGTGCTGATGGACACTATTGAAAAGAAGTGGTGTCAACTATCATTCTCCCACCGAGCTTAGGTGACTTACTTCGGTGGGTATGATGGGAATCTACACTCATGGCCTCATCACCACTGGGTTGGCCGCAGGTGTAAAGGGAATCAGGATTGTTGTACGTGAGAGATGAAGGACCTGGATCACCAGGGACAGGGGACAGGGCTGCAAAGACGGTGGGCTCTCCTGCAGGTCCTGCCCAAGTAGCTGTGATGTCCTCAGAGTCATGGTGGGTAGACTGGAGTTCTCACATTAAACGATCATGCTTCTTGCACACGTGCTGCTCCTGCTTGCGGCGCTCAGCTTGATATCACGAAGTCACAAGTAATCTGAACATCAACGTTCAACCCTGCGTCAAGTAACATCCTCACCTTCCTCTAACACTTTATTCATTTCATTCGAAAACTCCTGGTCTCGCCTCTTTTTCTCCTTCTGTTTTGCATAGTGGAGTTCATGGAATGCGATACCACAGACTAGATATCCCTCGCTGCAAACTTTGCACAGGACCTTCGAGTTTTCATTGCACGATGGGAGGGCGGCTTGAGGCATCTCAAAAATAGACCTGACGTTTGGAGTGAACAAAATGTTAGCGAAATTAAATCCTGCACTCAAATAATCTGAACAGCTCACACACAAAATACAAAGTACAAAGGAGCGACGAGTGTAATGAGCATTCAGCTCAGTGATGAAAGATCAATGAAGGATGTAGACAAGAGGTCCAGGGTATACGGGACCAAATATGTGCTTACAATTAGGGCTGGTACCTTACATGTGCCTTCTCAAATCAACATTATGCCTGGGAACTGATTGTAACGTTAGACATTGCAATGGCAAGGGGTTGGAAAGAATGACATAATTCCGGGAACCTCCTTGCAACTTGCTTACAAAGGGGTCTCATGATGCTGGAATTGGAAGGTAGGTTTCACATTTTCTGACATAATGGTGCACCAATGCTCCTGTATGGCACTATCAATGTCAACATATCCAACCAAACCTCTTATTTGAATCATGAAAGTAAGCATGAATGTTTTAATTCCAGAAAGATACTTATAGATTCATTTCACTCCCTTCCAATGCTTTCAGCCAGGATTAGTGTTGAACTGAGCAACAAATGATGTGGAGAATGTGATATTGAGTTGAGTACTAGCAGCCAGACAGATTAGTAATTCAACCACTTGATGATATATGTAGGATATTTCACATACATGTGATTTCACTTGTAGTTCTCAGCAACTGTTTTTCTGAATGCTAGATGTGTGGATCAAATGGGATAGTGATTGGCTTTACATCCAAAAAGTTGTATTTCATAAGAATTATATTGACATATGGTTCCTGGGACAGGAAGATGGTACAATTGGCATGATCTCTTGTCACCTTCATACCAAGTAATCATCTGTATGATATTGCTTGCTCATGATAGAAAAGGAAGATGTTATTGTATAGATACAAGTGGTAAGGAAAAAAGAAATATGAGGTCTGAAGTCTGAGTGTGATACTATGTGCAGTTGGGCAAAACCAAAAGGGTTTCCAGCTCAAGGCTGGGTCCTATCCTGAAGGGAGGGAAAGGTCAGCCATGTGCCTGTTCTTTAGGAGCCTTTGCAACACACTCAACAAGGCTTGATACCTGACCTTTAGAAGTGAAGGCTGCTGATATTAGTGTACTGGGGGCATGATGATGAACATTAAATTGTTAAAAAGTTATTGATCTACTTGTAGGAAAGGTGTGAGAATAAGTGCATGATCCCTCAGATATAGAGTGAAAGTGTCTCCAGCTCAGCATCTGATGACTTTAACCATGTGGAATGGCACCCCTTTTAGCAGGTAGAATAAGGTTTCCCCAATGCATAGGCCATGACCTTTCAGATCTGCTAGGTTGTTTCACTTGGTGACATTGGTGAGTTTGTTTGTGACCTGCATTTTAAATAAAGGACACAGTCCGCTTTTGGGATGTTTCCATGCAAATAGGTGGGCATCTGGTGGAGCTGGGTTAAGATGTAAATGGTTTTGAAGTGCTGTTTCTGAATTCATGATGCAGCCTGCCTATGGTGTGCATTGGGTGTCTTTCCCTTTTGTCTTACATTTGATGATTGGAAGTCTGAATTTCATGATGGGAAGACCATCTTTGTTTGCCACCATGGAGACATTCTAATGCATGATGTATTTTATGGGATTGAATCTCTTGTGTGTGTTGGGGATGGTGAATTTGCCTAATCTGGTTATGTAGTAAAAAGTGATTACAGTGCACATATACATGACTGTATCACAGGGGTCATTCATGTTAAGGCCTGCATGAATGATTTTAAGGTTGTTTACAGTTATTGGGGGTCATTTGGCACATTTGGAGCTGCATGGTGCTAAATATGCAGCTCCTTGTATATAGCATGATTTGTAGTTCATTCTGTTGGATATTCCATGGTTGGTCATGTAATAGATGCCATGCTTTGATGCCTACTGCATAGTTTGCTAGGGCTGATCCCAAGGCTCCTACAGTGCAGCTGGAGAGGAAAGTGAAAAGTAGTGTGCCTGATATGGAACAGCACTTATGATCTGTGATTGGTCTATTGAGGTTGCAGTAGACATGAAAAGTGAAGATTGCATTGTCATAGAGTATCTTTGTACTATCTGTCCAAGAGGTTCCAATCACCTCTAGAATGTGATTGAGGGTGCTATCTGGTATTGTTGTTGGGGTAGAGGTTTTGGATGACCTTTTAGTGAGGGAGTGGTAGGGATCCATAGCTGCAATGTGTCTTTGGCAAGGCAGTGCAGATGGTTTAGTGAGGGAAAGGGACAAAGATTAGGTGAATATGGATGTGATTTGGATGTGATGGACATGGACTCTCTGTGGTTATTGGATGGGAGAAGCTGGGAATTGAAGCATGCTGGGTTGGAGTTAGCTGTTGTGGTCTTGAAGGGCATAGAGAACCAAGTTGTTCTTGAAGTGTGTTTTGGCTCTGGTTCTTTCAGTTGCTTCCTGTTGTGCATACCAGTTATTGAAAATTCTGATGACATTTGTGGAGTATCATTGTTCCCTGAGGTTCCTGAGTTCTTGTACTAAAAGTGGGTCTGTGGTATCTGTGACAAAATTCCTAAGGTACACTGATATCAGAATGGCTGGGAGCAATAGAGATCTTGTATTATAGATACCTCTAGAGGGTTTGTCTGCTGGATTATCACTGTTGTGCACATAGCAAGTGGTAATGCTAAGCAAGTTGGCAGCTGAGTTGAGGAAAGAGTGGAGATGTTTGAAAATGGAGTTGACTGCTTGGTTGTGATGCTACTCCACCTACCATCCTTTGACAATATCTATGTTGTCTCCATATACAATGACATGGTTTGTGCTAGTGAGGGTGGTATTGAAAGTGTGGATAAGGAGGTCAAAGGCAGTGGCCTCAGCCCATTCAATGTCCTTTGTTCCATGGAGGGATTGCTATCTGGCACACAATCGCTAGGCTTTCCACCAGTTTCCAATGGTGATGCCAATTCCAATACTAGAACTGACATCCAAGTAAGCTTTGGGGTCAAGAAAAAGAGGTGGGGGGTGAATTGCACAAATAATCATCCCACTGCATAATTTATCAATCCACCAGCCTAGACTTGGTCTAGACCTCTGTTGGGGTGGTGGGGTATAATGGTTGCTTGGCACATGTTCCCAACATGCTTTCAAGCTCCATGAGGTATGCCTAACCCTGAAGTAGAATGAATGCTGCATGCAGCAGCTTGCCATATGGCTTCTGCACATGTTTAAGGGTGTGTGCTCGCCTTTTTTGCCATTCATTGATCTTGTTAAGGTATTTTTCTGCCTTGGTTGGGCTAAGGGCTACCATTCAATAATTTGGATCCAAAAAGAAACCAATGTACTGTAGATGGTGGATAAGGCAAAGGGTTGGTCTTTGGAGACCTTCCATGGAATATCAAGACTATGGAAAATGTTGTCTATATTGGCTATGTTGTATGTAAATAAGGTGTTCTCTTCTGATTAAGCAGATCTGATGGAAAGATCTTGAATAGAAAAGGCACAGTCCTCACTGAATTCTTCAATGGAGCTATTCAAGTGTTCAATGCCATTGTACCAGATCCTTGAAGGTGTGTGCCTTTGTCCTACTTACATTATGTCTATGTGCCATTGGTGCCTGTCTACATTGTATTGTTTGATCTTAGTTTGAAGGATGTAGAAAAAAAAAAAAAAAAATATCATCAACCCATTTGTTCATGGAGCTAATGCCTTCAGCTTGCAATATTTCCACACCTGCATCTGCTATTTGTCCATAGGCCCCACCTGATGGTGATGCCCCAAAAGCAGTGCATGTGTCAATGCATGCAGATATGTCTGATGTGTGTTATGCTTGGCCTGGGTAGGGATGAGCATAGCCTTGAGATGTAAGTTCGAAGGGGTTCAGAGTAAGTGCACACTCTGGTAGTGCAAATTCCAAGGAAAGATACTCCACTCAACAGTAGGAGCAACTAGTCAAGTGTTCAAGGGGCAGATCCAATGTCTGGACTTAGAGCAAAGGGGAATCAAGTAGATTCAGAGGAGACTCAAGGAGATCTAAGCTAAAGTACATCAACAAGGTATCAAAGATTTATATACCTTTAGGAAAAGTATAAGGGCAGGCATAGAAGGATATTGGCTGAGTAAGGATGGAACATCATAGAAAGTGGAGGAAGTATCTACTGACAAAGCAAGTGAAGGATTATGAAGAACAGGTGAGTCAGCAGTGGAAAAGAAATGAAGTCTGAGGAGCTAAGATGTAACTGTGCAAAGACAGAAAAGAGTAAGCATAAATCATAACAATGTGTGTACTATGGCTGCTGGCCATTGAGATTTGTGAAGTGGTACTGTGCAGTATGCCTCTGCTACATCACAAGTGGCCACTTGTGATCCTGCAGGTACATAGGCACAAAATTAGCAGGTAAACTGTTGAGAATTTACCTCACAATAGGTCTATTGTGATGGCTTCATTGATGAATGGGTTGGGGAAGTGAGGTAAGACCTCAATGGGGAAAGAAAATTTTTGTACTAGGCAAAACTTGCCAAGTTTGCCAGGTTTGTGTATTAGTAAAAGCAGGGAAGATTGAAATGGGCATAGAGTGGTTTCTATTGTAGTGAAGGAGAAGGGACCTATGTAATGACCTTTAGCTTGCTCTTTATTCATAATGTCCTTGAATTCAGTTTCATAAATGGCAAGGAAGGTACTATTTGGCAGTGTCTGTACATGGGAGATGGTAGGATATCCTACAATAAAACCATTGCATAAGCCTAATGGAATGGAAGGGAAATGATCAATCAGTCCTGTCTGTCAGAGTGCTGTCTTCCAGGCATTTGCTTTATAAGGTGTTTGAGGCTGGTACTTTCTGTGCTTGAGGGCACATGCTAGCACCATGTGTGGTTTCTCTGCATCCTGAGCATGCATGCATGCTGTTGTGACTTTTACAGCATCCACTTTCACATTGCCAATTACTGCAGAGGGTGGCTCTAGTCTCCTTGACCTGCAGAGCTTTATTGACACATTTGGCAAAGGTGTCAAATTGATTATCCCAGGTCTTTTTAGCTGTGCAAACCACAACAGATATGGCATGTTTGTGTCTTCCAAGGCAGACTGTGTAGACTGGAAGGACAACTTTTGCTGAGGCCAGAGCATCATGTGCTGGTTGGTGGATATCAGTACAATAGGATCAAGGACATTTAGGCAGTGCTGCATCTACATGCTCTCTGGATGGGGAGAAAATGGGTCTTTTAGATAAACTGGATAAGCATAGATATGCAGCCTTGAAAGAGACATTGAATGCTGGGATTTGGACTAGGAAGGTTATGTAACAGTCGTTGACCTGAGGTGTGGTATGAATGGTATCAAGGTGTGCAGTGCAATTGTGTAGTGGGGATGGGATTGTGACACATCCAGGTTGAGTTTCCACCACACCTAATAAAGAGATTAGATGTGATTTGTGGTTGTGAAGAAACTGCACCATACAGAAAACCATATGTCAAGGATAAGGTATACAGAGGGTAGAGTCCCACGTTCTGATGGTATTCCACATGGGAATAGCACCCACATGCAGCATTGAGATAGGATGGGGGTTGTGGAGTAAAGGAGCAAGTGGAGGGATGAGGAAAAAGGTGTTGAAAGGATAGTGGCTGAGTTAGATGGGTTTGTGATAAGCAGAGAGACTACAGACTGTTCACACCACTTCAATTTTGGCAATATATGCATTGTCTAGGAGCCCTTGGTGATAGTTGTTAAGATGGCTGGTGTTCAACAGTATCAGGCAGAAAGCATCTGGAGTCATGAGGGTTTTGTACCAGTCTCTGCACACTCTATCCTGGTAGAGCAGGAGTGCATGTTTACAATATTTGCTCAGGTTGTGTCTCCAGTTGTGGCCTTCTATGGCCAGCCAGAAAAGTCTGACCATGTCAAGGTGCTCTGCTGGCCAGTCCTGCTATCCCATGGCATTGAGCATTCTGTAATTGGCTTTCCTGAACTCTTCCCATAAGAGCATTCTGTCTTTGACTTTGTACTTCTTTGCTTTGACAAATACACTGGTTTGGAAGGTGAGACCCTTATCTGTCTAAACAAGGGTGAGAAGATGTTTGTTGTCTAAGCCATCTTCTTTGGCCTCATGCAAGCCTTTGTTGGTGAAGTGGTAAAGAGGAACGTAGTCACCTTTCCACAGCTTGGTGAGTGCATGCTGTGAAGACAGTAGGAGTGTCATGTCTGGAAGTGATTTTTCTGAGATTGGCATGAATTTGTTCTTGTATTTCTTTCTCTCCTCTTTCTTTGCTTCTTTGTCTTTCTTGTGTCATAGTTTGCATTGCCTATCAGTATCCTATATGGCTCATTTGTGGTGCTGTCTCTCTTCTGCTGCATTAGCTTTGAATTGCCACTCCCAGTTCTTTATGTCCCTTTTGTGGTGGATAGCCCATAGGGCTCTGAGGATTTCTATAGCTTTTGCTTCAGTTTTACTGTCTAAAGTGAAGACTAGCCTGTCATTCTTGAATTCTGGAAGGGCATAGTTTGGGCAATGATTCTTGGTGGAATCTGCCATGGTCTAGATATCAGTGGGGTGAATCTAGACAGAAATGCATGATGATGATGAGAAGAAAGAAAAAACTGTGCGTGAGGTTTTGCATGAGCTGGTGAAGGTGGCAGGAAGAAGAGAGCACACCACCTTGCTTAGCTTTTGCACAGACCTCATCTGTATGCCACTTTGTACCTCCGCTTACATAGGATATCAACCAATTGGTCAAGATTGGTAAGTTGAAAGCATATTCTAATCTCATTCTTGAAAGCCTTGATGAGATTAGATGAGCTCCCAGTTATAGTGCAGTCATCAATGTGCAAGGCTAAAATAAGGCAGTGTTGAATGATGTTGGCAATGAATACTTCCCAATCCATCTCCATATGAGTGAATCCTAGGCCTGAAGTATATCATACAATCATTGATACCACTTCAGCACACCTCATTTGGAACTGTAAATAGCAACACAGAGTTGCATGATTAGATCATGGTCCTGCTTGTTGAAACCAGGCAGGAGTTCCATGAAAATGACCTTATCATCATCAAGCTTGCCATTGAGAAATATACTGTGGAAATCAAAAACATCAACATCACAGTCATATTGTGCCACAATCACAAGGATAAGGCAGAGAGAAGTGAGTTAAGCAACTGGGGTTTCATTGTAGTCAATGCCATAATTGCTGGGTAAAACCACATGCAACTAAATATACTTTGTATTTGTTAATCTCACCTGCAGCATTTTTCTTGATCTTGAAGACCCACTTACAGCTCATGATGTTGGTGTCTTTTGAACATTCAACCACATTCCAAATATGGATGTCATCAAGGCATTTCAATTCAGCATTGATAGCATCTTCCCACTTAGACCAGTCTGGGTGCATTTTCACCTCATTGATTGTCAATGGCTCCAGACTTTTAGCTGTGGCATTCATTTCCTGCAAGCAGTACAAACACAGCATTTTCATCATCAAGTTCCCACACCATTAAGGCTCATTCACCCTCAACTCCCTCCATCATGACTGCTTGAATATCCTTAGGCAAGAGTGGATTCCCTTCTCAGCCATTGTATGTCCCTACACCAGCACATAACATTTGAATATATGTACAGCAATTTGATATGCTGACAAGTTGATTGGCACATTGCAGGATCACTCAGTGTATTGTTGGTGATAGGGAGTTTGGATCAGTAAAGACCCCCAAATGTCAGTGTGTATTTCATTACTGATTTTCTTGGATTGATTGGATTCACAAGCTTTCCTGATAGGCTTTTGAGTCACTTTCCCATACTTACAAGAAGCACACTAATCCATCATGGTATGACTTGGATCCAATGTCATACCAGTAATCATCCCTTTCATCAACTTGTTGCAGATTGTCCCTACTCCAATATGGAATAGACAGGCATGTAATTCTTTTATGGTGAGTTGTGTGTCTCCTTTTGCTGTTGCTGCAGTCTCTGAATAGTCATTGTGTGTTTTGTATAAACCATTTGTCAACTTGACCTAGCAGATGAGGCTCTCCATTAAAGATTTGACATGTTTTCCAATCAACAACAGTGCAGCATCCTCCCTCAGTGAGGCAACTGATAGATATCAATGTAACTCACATATTTGGTATGTATAAAACATTCTTTAAAAGGATGCACAATCAAGATTCTTGTTATGATTTATACCTACTCTTTTCTTTCTTTATATGGTTCTACCTTAGCTCCTTAGACTCCATTTTTTTTCCTCTGCTGACTCATCTGTTTCCTGTAAATCCTTCACTTGCTTCATTAGTGAACACATCCTTCACTATTACATTTGGCCTGGGTAGGGACAAGCATAGCCTTGAGATATAAGTTCGAAGGGGTTCAGAGTGAGCGCACACTCAATGGTAGTGCAAAGTCCAAGGAAGACACCCACTCAACAGTGGGAGCGACTGGTTCAAGGGTTCAAGAACAGGTCCAATGCCTGGACTTAGAGCAAAGGGAGAATCAAGTAGATTCAAAGGAGATTCAAGGAGATCTAAGCTAAAGTACATTGGTGAGGTATCAAAGGTTTATATACCTTTAGGAAAGCGTAAGGGCAGGCATAGAAGAATGGCGGCTGAGTAAGAATGGAACATCATGGAATGTGATGGAAGTATCTGCTGACGAAGCAAGTGAAGTATGACAGAGAATTGGTGAGTCAGCGGTGAAAAGGAAACTAAGTCTGAGGAGCTAAGGTGAAACCATGCGAAGAAAGAAAAGAGTAAGCATAAATCATAACATTCATCTTCCATAACATTCTATGATTACTCAACCGCTATTCTTCTATGCCTGCCCTTACATTCTCTCTAAAGATATATAACCTTAGATACCTTTCTAATATACTTCAGCTTAGATTCCCTTAAATCTCCTCTGAAATCCACTTGTTCTCCTTTACTCTAAGCCCAGGCATTAGACCTGTCCTACTCTGAACTCCTTGAACTTATATCTCAAGGCTATACTTGTTCCTATCCAAACCAAGCATAACAAAAGATTTAAACTATTTTTGTGGCTACCATCACCATAGTCCCATCCCACCATATCCAAATAAACCAGAATCCCTTCCTCTCTCTGGGAACTCTCTCTCAGAAAGATCAAACCCATCAACTCTTCCTTTGACAAAAGGGAAAAAACTCCTGAAATCCAAGATCTTGATATTGTCCTTACTGATAAGGAGAATGACATCCTTGAACTCTCCCACCACCTTTCTTCCACCCTGAATATTCTCAGAGTCCCCACTCCATCTTCTTCCACCCCCATTGCCTAGACAGACCAGATCTTCAAACCTTCTTTTATCTTTGGCCTTCCTGTACAACACTCCATTCTCCCACCAAATCAACCTCTGATCCCCATGACCATCAAACCCTTGGAACTCTATCTCAGTACCCTTGAAAACTACAATGGTTCTCCCACCAAGGCTGTACAATGACTCAATAGTGTACATTTTTACCTCATTATCAACAACCAAGTCTACAATTTGGATGCCAAGAAGATTGCATATGTGCTTTCTTACATAACTGTTGAATCAGCTCTTACTTGGGCCAATATCTTCTAGTAGAAGGCCATCTCTACCACTACCATCTCCTTTAGAACCTTTGAGGACTTCTGTGATGCTTCTCAAAAGACCTTTACCCATCAGTACACCCTTGCCAATACCATCTCCTGGCTTTCTACCACTCAGATAGAGTACAACTCCTTCAAGAAGTCCTACAGTATGTCCCCAACCTCACAAAATATACTGTCAATTTCCAGAGCAATATTGCCCTTTCAAGTATCACCAATGAGAACATTCTTATCAGCTATTACTCCATTGGGTTAGCAGAATCCATTATAAGAAAAGTCTACAAGCTTGACTTCCTTCCCATAAAAATCAAGAATTGATATGAGAAAGCTGCACTTTTCGACTTCCAATTTGTGTAGGCCCAGGAAACTGCAAGGCTTCATGCTGGGAAGACCTCCAAGGTCACACATCAATCTTACACCTCTCCCACCCCCTCCTCCACCAAAAACCCCAACACCATGGATGTGGACATTGTTAAAGTGTCAAAATTACCCTCATTGAAAGAAAACACTACATTGAGAAAGGACTTTGCTTCTGCTGCCAATGAAGTGGTCACCTCAGTGGGAAATGCCCCAACTTTGCCTCCTCCTTTACTCCCAAGAATCCAAAAGACTAAAAGGTCTAGAAGATTATCAAAAAAGATAAAGAAGTCCCCAAACACATTGAGCTTGAGGATGATGATGACAAAGAAGAAACTACTAGAAAGGTTTCTTTTCAATGGGATTTTTGAACTAGAGAACTCGTTTGATGTAAGTCTCCCCTTTTTTTTATGTGTACTCCTATAATTGTATTCCCCTCTTTGAAAGTAATGAAGCTCCCCATTCAACTTATTGAACCCTCACACACTATGAAAGTTGCCAATGCTCATGCTCTTGTCAATAGCAGAGTAGATATGTCCTGTATCAACTGAAAATTTGTTAGAAAACATTAACTCCCTATCCAGAGACTTGCTGAACCCATTACTGTTCAAAATGTTGACCAATCTACCAATAAGAATGGCTTCATCTGCTTCACCTCCACTCTGATTATCAACATTAAAGGAATTGCTTACAAAATTCTTTTCTATATCATGAACTGCAGAAATGAGAACATTATCCTTGGACTTCCCTGGTTGAAACAGACCAATCCCACCATTAATTGGATCCAACAAATCATCAATATCCCCAAATCCTCTGACCAATCCTCTAAACCCTACCAACTTCACACTACTGACCAAGTCCACCATGATTCCCATCTCAAATGATGGACCCCATCCACTCATTCCCCCAAATATATAAATGTCCATGCAGTCCATGACTTTTAACTTTATGAGTACCTACACTATGAAACAGAATCACAGTTCTATTAATGAGCTAAAAAAGCTTGTATCATTAATCAGATCATCTGCTGCAGGTTCCATTTTATCCTTAAAGGATCCTCCATCATTATCAAGCTTACCAATGCCACAGAACTTGCCATGGCAGCCAAAAAGGCCAAACCCAAGGTCTTTTTTCCCCTAGAATACAAATAGTTCTCCTCTGTGTTCTTCAAAGAAACTTCTAAACACCTTCCCCCATCTTGTTCCTATAACCATGAAATAAACCTTGACAAATCCTTCACCCCAAAGGTTGGCAAGGTCTACCCTCTCTCCCCTAATGAACAGAAAGCCACCAAAACCTTTGAGCTGGAAAAATTCACCCTTTCAATTTCCCCCAAGCCACTCTATTCTTCTTTATAAATAAGGATAGGAAAATACAATCTTGCCAAGACTATAGATATCTTAATGAACACACCATCCGCAATGCTTACCCACTCCCTCTGATCTGCAATCTCATCAATAAACTCAATGATGCCAGAGTATTCACCAAGTTCAATGTCTGTTGGAGATACAACAATGTTAGGATTAAGGATGGACACCAATGGAAAGTAGTGTTCATCACTCACAAAGGACTTTTCAAACCATTGATCATATTCTTTGATTTTACCAACTTCCTTGCCACCTTCCAGAGGTTCATGAATGACTCCTTTAGGGACATGATAGCTGAAGGATAGCTAGTGATTTACATGGATAACCTCTTGATCTTCTCTTCTGATGAAGCGACATACACTGAGCATACTAAACATGTTCTCCAATATATGGAAGAACTTGACCTTCACCTGAAGCTCAAGAAGTGTACCTTTGCTGCCAAGGAGGTAGAATACCTTGGAATGATTATAAAATCCAGACAACTTGCCATGGATCCTATCAAACTTGATGGAATCCCCAAGTGGTCTACTTCCACCAAGATCAAAGAAGTTTAATTATTCCTGGGCTTTGCCAACTTCTATTGGTGCTTCATCCCAGACTACTCCACTGTCACCCACCCCCTCATCAACCTCACTAAGAAATCTTCTGGAAGGAACTGAACTGATGTCTGCCAAAAGTTATTTGACTCATTAAAACATGTCTTCCTCTCAAAACCTGTTCTCCATCTTTCTGATCCATTCACATCCTTTGCCATTATCATTGATGCCTCCAAATATACCTGGTGCAATCTTCCTCCAGACCAATTCAAATTGTAATTGGCATTCTTGTTTCTACTTGTCCACTTCATTCTCTCCTGTTGAATGCAACTATGATCTCTATAACAGAGAACTCCTCACTATCATCCATGCCCTGAAATCCTAGAGACATTACCTCCATGGATCCCCCTCCCCTGTCCAGGTCTTCACCAACTACAAAAACCTCACTTTCTTCTGACAAGCTTGCTGGCTTCTTGACCTCACTGACTTTGACCTACAGTAACTCCAAAAACCATTCCAATAACTCACTCCAATACAGTGTCCAAAGGGCCCTGCAACCACCTGTGGGAATTTGGTCTAGCTTTGGTGAGACCAAATAAGGTACAATCAATCAGCTACAAATTGGTCCCTAGATCATGTGATGTGGCTCAGGGGTCATAAAGATATGGCCATTTCAAAACAGCTATACCATTGGAACAGTTTTTGGACTTTCAACAAAATTTGGATATTTGATATAGATTAGTACTTGGTATATCCTCCTTTGGCTTTAATCACAGCCTGAACCCTCCTTGGCATGCTTTCAATCAATTTCTGACACTCTTCAACTGGTATCTCCTCCCACACCACCTGAATCCTCTTCCATAATTCCAGTACTCCACTAGGAGGGTTTTTATACTCTGCCAGCCTCCCTTTCAAGTAACCGATGCTCAATGGGATTTAGATCAGGAGACTGTGCAGGCCACACCATGGTCTGAAATTCCTGCTCTTCTAGCCATTCTCTCACCTTTTTGCAAGTATGCTTGGGGTCATTGTCTTGCTGAAAGATGATATGAGGAGGGTCAAGACCATAATACTGCAAAGTATTGAGTAGGTCATCCTTCAGAATTTGAAGGTAAAGGTCCCCATTCATCATACCATCAATCTTGGTAGCATAGCCAACTTCCTGCCAAGTCATACACCCCCATACCATCACAGAACCTTTTCCAAATTTGACTGTTCCTTGGACCAGCCTATTACTAAGCCCCTCACCTGCTCTTTTCCATGTCCATTTACACCCATCTGATCCTCTGCAATTGATTTTGGTCTCATCAGACCATATAACCCTCTTCCAGTCCTCCAAAGTCCAATTCTTATGAGTAATAGCAAAATCCATACAAGCTTTGCAATGCCTAGTAGAGAGTAGGGGATGTTTTGATTTGACAACAGCTTTCATCCCAGACTTTTTCAAGTGATGGTGAACAATATTGGGATGGAGGGGTTGGTTGATGATATTAGAGAGTGCTTTGGTCACCTGAACAGGATTCCCTGCCTTTTGAGTGGTGATTAATCAAATGGCATAGTGAACATTGGCAGAGGAAAGCTTGAATGGGTGACCTCCAATAGACTTTTGGAGGTCAGAACACTTCTTGGAATGAAGTCTGGATATGGTAGCAATTCCAACACCAGTTCTAGATGAAATGGAGCACAAGGAATGACCAACATCAAGCTGAGAAAGGATGGTATTTTCTTGAGTGGCAAAGAGAGATCACATGATGATAGTGGTAGAAAGTAAAGAGATGTGGGAATGATTTTGAACTCAGACATGATGTTTATATGTGTATCTTTGTTTGTAGTACCAAATAGTAACAAATGATCTATAGTATCATAGTGATCTCATATTCTATATCAAAAGTTCAAAAACTGTTCCAATGGTATAGCTGTTTTGAAATGGCCATATCTTTATGACCCCTGAGCCAAATCACATGATCCAGGGACCGATCTGTAGCTGATTGATTGTACTTTATTTGGTCTCACCAAAGCTAGACCAAATTCCCACAGGTGGTTGCAGGACTCTTTGAACACTATATTGGAGTAAGTTATTGGAATAGCTTTTGGAGTTACTATAAAAATGATATACATTCCTGGATGACTCCTTGCTGGTTCTGACACCCTCTCCTAACATCCTGACCTCCATCTGGAAGACCCTGACAACAAAGGCACTGTCCTCCTCCCTAACTCCCTCTTTGTCCATGTCATCAACATTGCTTTGCATTGAAAGGCCTCATCCTCCTCCAAGGATAATCCCCTCATTCTGAATGCATTGCAAGCCCTCAATGGGTCGATTTCCCCTGCCTTTTATTCTCATCTTTCAGACTGGGCCTTCAACAATGGCATTCTCACCTATCAAGAACATGTTTATATTTCCCCCAATGATGAGCTGCACCATTCTATTGTCTCTAGGTACCATAACCATGCTTCTGCTGGCCACCCTGGCTATTTTAAGACTCACCAACCCATCACCTTAGAATTCTAGTGGCCTAGCCTTGCTCAATTTGTCTGAAAGTACATTGAAGGTTGTTCCTCTTGTCAGCAAGCCAAGATGAATACACATCCCACTGTTCCCTCCATCACCTAAACCAGATCTTCTACATCCTGCCCTTTTCAACAAATCTCCTATGATCTAATTACTGACCTCCCCCAGTCCTCTTCCTTTGATTCTCTCCTGATCATGGTAGGCCATGGGCTTACTAAGAGAGTAATTTTTTGCCCCACTAAGAAATCCATCACCACCACCAGAATAGCCACCCTCTTTCTCCACAAGATTTACAAATACTTTGGCCTCTATAACAAAATCATCTCCAACCATAAACCCCAGTTTGCCTTAGCCTTCACAAAAGAACTTGGAAAACTCCTCAGATATAAGCTCTCCCTATCCACCACCTATCACCCTCTGACTGACAGAGAAACTGAATGTGTGAACCAAGAAATAGAAACTTATTTTCAGATCTACTATGGAAATAACCCACCTCATGGTCAGAATGCATTATACATGCTGAATTTGCTCACAACTACCACTCCCATTCCATCACTGGAAAATCCCTGTTCTACCTCATGATGGGCTATAAACCCTATTCCCTATCCTCTATACCTCCTGACACAGACCTCCCTGCAATTGAAGAACATCTCAAGAAGTTAACAGCTGCCCAAGACAAAGCCCTTGCTGCCCATGAACTTGCTCACCAAGTCATGAAAGCTCATGGAAACCATGGCTTTGTTTCCTTCTCCAAAGGAGACAAGGTTTGGCTCAAGGCTAAGAACCTCAAGTGCTGCTCTCTTACTCCTCATTTCAATCCCAAACAAGAAGGACTCTTCACTATTACAGAAGTCCTATTTCCTCTTACCTACTGACTCTGCTTATCAAAAACCTGGAAGATTCACCCCATGTTCCACACTTCTCTCTTATCTCCCTACCACAAAAATAGCATACATGGCTTCAATTTCCCTTCTCTACCACCTGACCTGATAAAAGAAGAAGAAAAATATGAAATTGAAAAGATCCTTCACCATTGTGGACCTTCCTCTTGCTGCATGTTCTTGATCTGATGGAAAGAATACTTTGCCAAAGAAAATTCCTAGATCCCAGAACAGAATCTCGAACATGCAAAGTTCACTCTCTCTAATTATAACAGACTTCACCCTTCCACTTTTCCTTTCTTGTAGTTCTCTAATTTCTCAACATGTTCATTGAACAACTTTCCATCTCTTCTGAATTCTCTGTCATGGCTTCTATCCTTTCTTCCACTCAGGCATCCCCTAGATGGACCATTTCTGTTCTTTCTGATGATCTTTCTAACACTACTCCTATGTACCTTCCTGACATTACCCATATTTCTGTACCCACCCTCATCATCTTTCATCCACTTTCATCTAAAACCTTTGGAGCTTGCCTAGCTCTTCCTCCCATCATCACTATTGATGTTTCTCTCCTCACCAACAACCTTCATGACAGACCACCTCCCACTAATTATATTCACACTCTATCCACTACTTGGGGACTTTTATCTAGCCATCCCCTTCAAGGCTCATATGGACATGGATTCCCCCTTCTTCACACTATACAAGGTGTACCTTCAAACACAGCATTTCTCCATTGTCACTAATAACTTCATTGCTCTGAACTCTCCCCCCCTGTTGCCACTGTCCAAGCCTCCATCTTGGAAAACCTCCATCCTACCATGTATCAATTAGAATTCAAAGAGTTTCTGGTCAACATTGACTGATACAGTACACTGTTGAGTTAGCAGCTGAGAATACTTGCCCTATCTTGCCCACCATTCATCTTACCTTGACTTCACAGTGACCCTCCTCCCCCTTGATGCCTTCTACATCTTCAGAGCCATTGACCCTAGCTAAGCTAACAGCTATACAATGAGCAGAGAACCTTCACAAATAACAATGTCTTCTTGCCAAAGGGCCTCTTCCCCTTCTGACCATCATTACCATAACACCTGTTACCAGTGTCACTGCCTTGGACATTTCTGCATCCACTGTCCACTCTATCAGTATCCTATTATCCAATATAGGCAGTGGTATCCTGATCACTCACAAAGGGATTGTTCCTTTGCCACTAGATAGCCCTCTTTCTGCAACAAGACTATGAATGCCCCTTCTGGTCCCATCCATAATAGAGGATCCTTAACTAACCACCTTTCTGATGCTCCTTCCCCTCCTTGTCACTTGATCCATCATCATCCTTGTCCTCCTATTGTTCTACCAGGTTTTGCCAAGGCTCATCATCTTCTAACTTGTCTCACTCATTTTATTCTTCCCAATCATCAGGATCACATTATTG
>JBBPUH010000023.1:0-63958 GCA_038094555.1 Boletus aff. phaeocephalus
TATACTGCTGTCAACGCCTTCGCCATGCGCCTACAGCTCATGACTCTCATCTCTGTCTCCTTGCTCGCATCCGCAGGCCCAGCGGATCGCGGTCTCGATCTTCGGTCGTCTCAGTCCCTTGATGCTGTTGAGAAGCGTACCAGCGCCACCTCTGATTCTGTCAAAGCAACAATCGGCGAATTTGCTGGTGCTGTCTGGCAGCAGTCTACCGTGCGTCGTCAACCTCCTACATCTCGCTTGATCTCACCTCGTGTTGGCAGCCAACATTTTGGAGCGTTACCGCCACCTTCCAGATCCCGCTCATTATTGGTTCAGATGGTTCAGGTGTCGGTTTCTGGGTTGGTCTCGACGGCAGCCCTGGAACCCCACAGTGCGATGCCACGTTTTCGGCTGGGGTATCATGCAAAATGTCCCAAGGTTATAGCGTTTGCACAGGCAAGGAAATCGCAAACTATCCGTCTGTTTTGTCTCACATTTCTCGCTATGCTATTATGTATAGCTCTGGCCCAGTGGTCTCCCGGAGAGACGAAGCAATTCACAAACATCGAAGTCCATACGGGAGACAACATTACTGTTAGCGTCAGTGTTGCTTCAGATCAGAAGTCGGGCTATGCGATGATGATAAATCAAAAATACGAAACGAGCCCAGACTCGGAGGTCATGCAAATCCTGGAATTCACAGAATCATCGCCGCTCTGTCAACTAAGCGCAGAGTGGTACATCACGAATGTAGGGAATGGAGATCTACCCTACTTTCACCTCTTGCCATTTCTCGCTCCCGAAGCTGCTGGTCCAAATAATCAGATCTTTACGGCCGCGGGGACCATACTGTACGACATCTATGAGAATGGTAAACCCGCGACAACTGTACAGGTCTTGGATGGTGGAGATATGCTCGCAGTCTGGTATCATAATGGGTGTTGGAGCCCGACGAACTGTGGCGGCCTTTGACATCTGGAATACAAACCGACCTCTGATATAAATACTTGTTACCCCACTTTTCCTCTCTCCAATCGACTATGTCCATGATTGGAGAAGTACGCCCTATTCATATTGTTAATGATCCTCCGTGTCGTACTCGAAACAACATGTACTAGTAACGTTCTATGTCTTGGGGGCGTCAGTAAATTTACAATGTTCTTTATTTTGCTTTGGATGTCTTAATGACTTGGCTGATTTCCACAGCACTCCTATGATCATTGTGCTATGTTCTAAAATATTTATAGGCCTCCATTACTGATTTCTGACTACAATTAAGGTTTTATGGGCTCCCAGGTTAAGATGTAGAACATTGTAAAACATTGTAGAGTTGTGGAAGCCAGTTAAGCCAATTATGTAAAGACGGAAGAAACGTGTTCTGTCTACAAGCAGTTTGCAAGACCACCGATCCTGGTTCTTTTGTCGTCGGATCAACTCGACAGTCCACATCTTGTTCGAGCTCGTCCTCGTCTGCAATCTCTGCAGTACATCCTGCTTCTCGATGCAACTTCAAGTCGTTGGAATAGAATTGCTGGGTAAAACAGGTTCTACCGCTGCTATCAATTTCACGTTCTACCTGATCATCATCTCCATCATCCCCAATGGTTCTGACACGACCATTCCCCTCATCTTGTTGGCATTCGCCCTCGGTCTTCCGAACAGGTGTTTAATCGTCGTCGCGTCACGCAAGGTCAGTTTCAGCGACTCGGAGAGCGTCACTGGAAGAGTCGCGAGACTCGACAGCCGAAAAGAGAGGTACGTACCAGTTCCAGTCGATAGCAGTTAGCTGATCCTTGTCCCAACAGAGGACCCAAAGTCCCGAACCGTCGACATTAGAGTCATCATTGACACTATCAGCTCTCTATAGTGCACAGCAACGATGCGACAGTAACACTGATCCCTTGGTGCTTCCGACTCCACTGTCGACGAGTAGGATACTCACGTCCGCTGCTTCTGGGTCATCGACATCGCCGGTCAGCGTTTCTCGCTTCCGAAGAGCTCTTCGGATACTTGATCACGTGACAAATGCTCCCAGCGGAGACGTCACGTATGACGTGGCTTCTTTCTCTAACCGACGGTTGATCGATTGACTTTCGTCTGGTGGGCAAGACCAATATACAGTCGAGGTCCACTCTAACTCGTCTACGCCGCATTACCCGCAATTTGACGCTCAAGTTGCCCGTCCTAGGAACACCACGTCAAGTCACTCCCCTGACGAGACGCAAAATAATTTCCGGGTTCCTCAGGTGCAAGCGGTCGGATTTGATGACAAATGCAGTAGCTATACCGAAGAACCAGAAGAGTCGTCAACACAGATGGCCAATCAACGGCGATCGCGTGGGGTGAGCTCGTGGACGATGGTCCGGTACCTGGTTCAGGTGGGGTGCGCAGACGGCAAGGCGGCCAATACTACAAGTACCTCAATTGATTTTCTCACTCACGAGTCAATAATGGCCGTTGGCAGCGGTACATCTGGTGTCTGATATGCCAAACCCAACATGATTTATGCCGCCAGATCTCGTCTCGTGATGTCACCGCTACCGGAACTTGTTGGACCAATCACCTGATGTTCTTGCAGCCCGAGTGTTTCAGGTTGGTGTTCATGTCCACAATGATTCATATTTCAAATGTTCGCCTCGTGACTACCTGTTGCTAGCAAAAGTTGACTCACCTGACGGTCCTATCATGTTCCAGGTTGGTGTTTATGGTTCCCGCGCCAGCGGAGCGTGAGGATGAAATGCTTACGCTTATTTGAAGTTTCAGTTTCAATACAGTCGATGATCAAACGACGCATATGGCGACCTGTGGAACCTATAAAGCCACGAGGGCGTATGGCATTCTGGATCCCTACCTGGTACCCATTCAGTAGTCCATCCGTATACTGCTGTCAACGCCTTCGCCATGCGCCTACAGCTCATCACTCTCGTCTCCGTCTTCTTGCTCGCATCCGCAGCTCCAACGGATCGCGGTCTCGATCTTCGGTCGTCTCAGTCCCTTGATGCTGTTGAGAAGCGTACCAGCGTCACCTCTGATTCTGTCAAGACAACAATCGGCGAATTTGCTGGTGCTGTCTGGCAGCAAACTACCGTGCGTCGTCGGCCTCCTGGACCACATTTCGCTTGATCTCACCCCGTGTTGGCAGCCAACATTTTGGAGCGTTAGTGCCACTTTCCAGATCCCACCCATGACTGGTGCAGATGGTTCAGGTGCCGGTTTCTGGGCTGGCCTCGACGGTAGTCCTGGCTCCCCACAGTGCGGTGCCATGTTTTCGGCTGGGGTATCATGCAAAATGTCCCAGGGTTCCAGCGTTTGCACAGGCAAGGAAATTGTAAACCGTCCGTCTGCATTGTCTCACATTTCTCGCTATGTTATTGTGTATAGCTCTGGCCCAGTGGTCTCCTGGAGAGACGAAACGATTCACAAACATCGAAGTCCATACAGGAGACAACATTACTGTTAGCGTCAGTGTTACTTCAGATCAGAAGTCGGGCTATGCGACGATGATAAATCAAAAATACGAAACGAGCCCAGACTCGGAGGTCATGCAAGTCCTGGAATTCACAGAATCGTCGCCGCTCTGTCAACTGAGTGCAGAGTGGTACGTCACGAACGTCGGGAACGGAGATCTACCCAACTTTTACTTCTTGCCCTTTGTCGATCCCCAAGCTACTGGTCCAAATTACCAGACCTTTACGGCCGGGGGAACCGCACTCTATGACATCTACGAGCATGGTAAACCCGCGACAACTGTCCAGGTCTTGCACGGTGGGGAGATGCTCGTAGTCTGGTATCATAGCCCCGACGACCTGTGATGGCCTCTAGCATCTGGAATGCAAACTGACATTTTTATACAAGTACCTTTCACCCCACTTTCCCTCTCTCCAATCGACTACGTCCATGATTGGAGAGGTACGCCCATTTCATATTTTAGTAATTCACGATGACATGTACTGATGACACGTTATGTCTTGATGTCCATCTTAAATTGACTACGTCCATGATTGGAGAGTGACATACTCAGGCCATGTCCAGTTTCTACACACGGTAAATGCGGTGTATTACTCGCTCATTCGCGTATCTCTCTACGATGTAGTACTGACATACACCATGCCCAACGAATCTGGAGTGTGACATTTAGATCCAACTTGAGTGGTCGCGCGATCCCTTGCAGGACGAGCAAACGACGCCTTTGTGCGCTGGATGGTACCAGGACGGACGACCGTCTTTCCGCTTCGCACGGACTATGTGATGATGATGCAACCGATGCCGACGGATTCACAGAATACCACCGTTCTATATACACGCGATCTCACTCGCACCATCCACACGTTGTCGGTCCCCCGCAGCAAGCGTTGGACTGGGCGGCCGGATCAGCAAACCCCTGGACGACGGTCTGGTCTGGTCATGGTACTTGCCTGTCCCAGTCACCGCACTTGCCGGGGGTTATACCGAACGAGCTGGTTATTCTGAGAACTCGACTTTGACAGCGCGAGGAAATATTGATATTTGGAACACCTTGGGAAAGAACGGCCTGGGTGGAGCAGGTGAACAGGGGGTGTCTGCTGGAAGTGAGGTTCGACAGGATCAACACTCGAGAGATACGACAACGTGACCGACGCCCGTCTTGTCTCTTCATAGCCCCACGCGTCGGGCAGACACTGAACCCGCGTCATCAGGGGGAAGCGGTCAGAGGCCGATCGTCGTGATCACTGATCATGATCACGTATGCAAAGTCGGCCAAGTGACCTGTATCACCTTTGACGATCCACTCGGCAGAACTCTGGCACAGCCGACGCTCAGAACTGAAACCAGCACGAGGCGTCGCCGGGTAGCTGGGCAGGATCGTCCCCACGACGTTTTTTGTCGCGTCTTTACTGTAAAGCTTGAACTGAAACAATCATAAATTCATGCCAGTGAGCCACGAGGACCTGTGCAGCTTGCGTGCCGATTCATGTTGTCGAGGGCAGCCGGTGACTGGTGAATCGACACCGCACTCTGATGGTTGAACGTTGATCACCAGAGAGACCTCCACGCGCCGTTCGACTCCCCAATGGTATCAGATCCGAGTCACTCGATGAAACGATCTTGATGTGTCAGATAGAAGATAGAGGATCGCTCTCACCGCGTACAAAGTGTCGGTCCGTAGGCGTGACCCAGAGACTGGCATGAGACCGTATGCATATGGCTTGGTGCAAAGACAAGGCGTCCGCGCGGAACGACTCGGACGACGCTCCACGAACCACGCAACAGCCACGGCGCGCACGTGGAGTACCAAGGACCGGCCCGGGTATCTCAAAGTGGTCAACGCCGGATGCAATTATAGCGCGGAACGGCGAACGGACTTGTCGGAACGTGGGTCCGGGTCTCGACTCCAGAGTCGGACGCGTCGACACGTGTTTTTTGAATGGCACAGCCCGTTGGCACGGGGGAACGAATCGGCGATCCGTCCCGGTACGGTGCTGGTGCCTGTCCGACGTGCAATGTCGATGTGCACACGGTCGTCGATGCATCGCGCGGCATTCGGGTCAATCGAGCACTGCCAGTGGGAAACGGACGGGGTCCAGTGGGAGCTCGCAAGGTCTGGGTGAAACGAACGTCGAACGTAGTATGCGAATAAATACGCTGCCGGCTTACATTCCTTCGTTTGTATCAAAAGAAAAAAAGAAAAAAGAACGTGTATAAATGCTAGAAAACGAGGTACCAACTCAAGAGTAGCCGAATAATCACAGAAGATGGGGATGAAATACAAAAAATGCGCGTGAGCGAACCCAAAACGAACGTTAGCGTCCCAAAACGATGCTGAGAATGCACTAGCCTCATGTTTCCAAGTCGAAAAGGAAGGAAAAGAAATCGTGATAAGAAGAATAAGAAAGAAAGAGCAGGGAATAACGAGGGAGAGAAAGAGTGTGCAAAATAGTGCTGCACGAGATTAGAAGAAATAGGATTATACCAAGGAGCGGGTGTAGCGCCAGCGTCGTTGCGGCAAGAGTGGACACGTTCATCTACGAATGTCGACCGAGAACCAAGCCAAGTAGACGGAAGCATGGTCTGCAATAATGGGTTACCGGCCACTCTTCCAGCTCGACGGCGGTGCCGCCCGACTCCGTATCGCGCCTTTCCCCGGCGTTCTCGACGATGTCGGCGGAGGTGAAGCACCCGTCCGAGCGCGAGGTCTCGAGTTCCCGCCATATGCGCTCGCAGCACCGCTAGGACCGTTGTTCGCCACCCCGCTCATACGAGTGGATGGAGGCCCAAACGAGTCCCCGTAGACACTCCGCACGCCCCAGCCTCCCCCGCCTCCATATTCGCTTTGCGAGCTGCCCATGCCACCATAGACCGAGGCAGCAATACTTGGGAAGGCCACAGTGCTTCTTGCCCATTGGTTGGGCGGCGCGAGCATGTTCATCCCCATCATCCCCATTGGCGCCATGCCCCCACCCATACCCCCATACACGCTCCCCCCGCTCCCCCCGTAGACACTCCCTCCGCTCCCTCCACCATACACGCTCCCACCGCTTCCTCCACCATACACAGAACCACCGCTCCCATAACCTATATTCGAGCTGCGTTCCCATTCTTCACCCGCCATCTGCATCGCATGCTGGGCGACAGCCATTTGGTACGCTTGTTTTGCAATCAGAAGCGCACGCTGGTGTGCAGCAAGGTATGCAGGATCGTTGCTCAATTGAGGTGGGACCATCGACATCCCAGTGGGCATGGGTTGTTGCCAAGTTGACCAGCCAGGCATCATTCCATGACTACCATTCTCCATCGTTACATTGATCGTCGGATTGCGACCACGCAGTTTCGCCTCCTCGTCAGAGTCGTCGTGCACCAGCGGTCTGCGACCATTGACGATCTTGCCAAGCTAACCGTTCACGAGATTAGAACGATGAGACTGGGTGAGAACATCAAACCAACCTCAATCGCAGCCTTGGCCTCGCTGCGTCTCCGCTCTCGCGTTCTCTGCTCGCCCGTAAGACCAGTCTTTGCTCGCTCTCGACCCACGCGTGGTTGATCCTCAAACGTCACGCTTGGCTGCTTGGCGTGCCCGCGAGCCTTCAACGTAGAGCTCAAATCGCTGACATCATCCTTCGACCGCACACCAATGTCACTACCATCACGAGGCGTGAACGGCGCTTGTCCACTACTTGAATCACCAGTGGAGCTCCCCGCAGGACTCTCTCCTCGAATAGAGCGGTCGCTTGCAAAAGGGCGTTGAGGCATCGATGATGGTTTCTTGGGAACAGATGCGAGTACGCTTGAAGCAGGTGGTACCTGCGAACGAGTCTCGGAAGCGCTGATCGCGGAGGCGCGTGAGTTGGAGCGAGGGCGATTGGGTTTGTAGTCTTCCTTGACCGAAGGGGAATCAGGTATCGAATGGATAAGGGGCACAGGCGGAATCCGAGAGGAACTCCGCGACGTGGACGAGTGTGCAGCTGAAGTGACAGATATTGCGTCCGACTTGTCGTCATTGTGGACAAGGGTTTTAGTCATTGGGGCACGTTGTCGAGCGCCTATCTCAGGCTGAGTAGAAATGGCGGTGTTTGAGTGGGGTGAAAGCGACGCTGCAGTCCCAGTGTATCTATGAGGAGGTCGAGAGAGCACAGTAAATGATGTGGGAGGTTCCCGTTCCCGGATGGGGGTGGGTACAATACGATCGGAGGGTTTGGCAGTTCCAGAGGATTGTTCCTGCGCTTTATCTAGGGAACCGACCAAGCGTATAGCATTCATGAGATCGTCATCGTTATCAAGTCCCTCGGATTTCGCAAAGGGAGGCACATCATTGCTCGGTTTGCGATAGTGCGTGGCGATAGCTGGTTTATTAGTTGGCATGACATTATGTTTGCTGACGGATGGAGATATGGGCGGCGAAGTCGAGGAAGAAAACGCCAGCACCGCGGGAATAGAGAACGGTTGGTCCTTCTCATCACCTCGTTCCCTGCCTTTCGTATTTAGATTTATAACCGAATCCTCATGTCGCAAGATAGGTGTTATCAGTGGCGGACCACCGGCCAGAGAATTGATATCAATAAGAGGCTTTGCGGGCATTCGAGGTCGGCTACTGGACCGATTGGACGCCGAGCTTCCAGGACGCCGTGAGGAGAGAAAGTCAGATAGAGGCATGTATTCTGAGCCGGAGTCTTGAGAGTCAGTCGACTCGTCGGAGTCGTCTTTTGATTTAGGGGGTGGGGGTTTAAATCGTACTGGTAGGGGATTGAAGGGACGGATGTCAGCAACTTAAATCTAATCCGAGGTAGTGGTGCCTTACTATGTGAACTAGAAGATGAGTTGGCCGCTGCCAAGATTGACGCCCTGTGAGCTGCCCCACTGGGTGTCAAGGCACTGGTTGAAACAGAAGCCCGTGCCCGAATGTAGGGGACCTGATTCGTCAGCGGCGACGCTGATTTGGACAATTGCGGGGATTCTTGCTGGGCGTGCGATGCCTGATCAATCGGAGTAGTGGTAGAGCTATTTCCGGCATCCGAACGAGCGTGAACCCCATCCGTGCGAGGTGTTATAGTCCGTTTCCGAGCAGGTTTCGGCACAGGTTCGCCATCGCTATCTACTTCTTCGTCTTCTTCGGGATCTGAATCATCCGAAGATTCGTCGGCAGACGAACCGGGCCGAATGCTTGGCATCGGTGTAGCAGCGATGGTCTTGTTCAGCTCTGGCCGGTCATTTCCTGAGACAACCGAAACGGTCGATGCACGTTTCCTGCCATTACCATCTACGCGGAGAGTATCCGCGGTCGATGGAGGACGGAAGGAAGGAACAGGGGAATTTGCCCGGCTGCGGGCTTGTGCTTCCCTGAAAGCCGCGACAGATATCCTTTGGGAGGAATCAGACGCGACGCTATCGCCTCTTTGTCGTGGGCGTGCGGGAGGGAGAAGTGAGTCTAGGGAAGGCTGTGGCAGCGTTTCAGGCTGAATGGCATGAGAATCTGCACGGACATGGCGAAAGGACTTGAGATGAAACGATGAAACGTCATCGGCAGGCGGGCTGGATGAGGGCGGGGATGAGACGGTGGACGGGGATGAGATGGTGGACGGGGGT
This sequence comes from Boletus aff. phaeocephalus, assembly GCA_038094555.1. Taxonomy (NCBI): domain Eukaryota; kingdom Fungi; phylum Basidiomycota; class Agaricomycetes; order Boletales; family Boletaceae; genus Boletus; species Boletus aff. phaeocephalus. Next base: position 9,037 of record JBBPUH010000023.1, read on the forward strand.
GGAGGGGGCTTTGACTTTGTGCGCTCTCTGGCCCAAGAGAACAGACCTGGTGACTTTTTATGTGGATGACCTGGAAGGGGTAAATGGGTTTCGGTGCGAGAGTTGCTGGAAGATAGTCTAGTGTGGGTATCGGGATGAACACGGCTGGATGACTCGTTAGGAAGAGAATGAACAGAGTGATGAGAATCATTGCTGTAAACGCCAAAAAGGGAGGACTTGCGAGGGGGGGGAGTAAGGTCGTGACCGGGATCAGATGTGACGCTCGATAAACGGGGAGGTGCTGCATCGTCGAGAGAAACGACGGTGGGAGGAGAGTCGCTGGTGGCTAGGTGCTGTTTTCTGCGGAAGGGAAGCTTGAGCTTGCTGGAGGAAGCGACCGCGGGCAAGTTGTATATGGGTGGCGGAGGAGGGAGGAAGTTGTCTGCGAGGACATAGTCGCCCTCGGTGGAATCCCTGTTGCTGGCGGAAGAGGCAGAAGATTCCGTCTGCGAGTGAGCGTTCTTTGGAGGGTTGTTTCGCCTGTGGAAGAGGCCTCCAAGGAGGGGCATGGAAGGAAACGAGCACGATGGTACGTTCGGTCGAGCCGTTTAAACTAGCCGTCTCTCCTCGTGTTCAAATCATAATTTATGGGGATAACTACTTATTAGGAATATCGGTTGTGATATCGGGACATTTCCCCATCAGAGATCAAATTATTTGTTGTTCCTTGCTGATCCCACAGACAGCGTAGATCGACTACGCTTTCCGAATAGTCGCACGGACGCTGTCCACGTTGTCCCCCCTCGACTGGGAAGCGAACACCGTCAGGGTCGTCGAGGACTGAGTACCGAGGCCCAGTTGGATACCATGGGACCACCTGCGGAGCGACAGGGGCTGATTTTCATCACGCGTATCGTCGAGACGCGTCGACGGTGTCTCGATTACTGCTTGTCGTCCACCCAGCAGCGTGCGATCCCATCAGTCTCTGTGATCCTGTTGGGTGGAGTCGCAAAAGATTCACTGACGTGGAGATTCCCACCATCCCTGAAGGACCACCCCAATTCATCAGAGATATGACCGTTTGAGTCAAGTCAGTGCATCGTAGTCCTTGTCCCGAGCGCTGGTCCCCGCCCACCGTTGATCTGTAATGCATCTGTCGGATGACTTTCGGTGAACGGGACTCTTCAACGCGTTTCGTCTGGAGAGAGTCAGTGTGAAGGCCGGCGACGAGTACGACGGCTCTCACGCAGTTGCGTTATTATGAAGAAGAAGCAACGTCAAGTTAACCGCGCAGACCCGCCGCAGCCCCGACCTGGAGCTCACCTGGCAGTAACGACGTGCGTGTGTGCTTCGCTTGGACTGCTTAGCACAGGTAAAAATACCCAGACCTCATGGGCTCGGAAGGGGTGGTGCTGACCACGATCGAGATCAATTTCAGAGGTCCCATTCTTCGGTCCCGACCGTTCAGTGTCGTCGTCCTCGACAAGTATTTGGTCGGAAGTATTTTCCCTTTTTGGAATACCCCATACAACCGCAGCGACATCGGCTCACAGTCTCAGCGGGTTCATGTCGTTCACGTCCTGCCGACTCTCAGCGTTCCACCCACATAATATCATCAGGGTGTTTTACTAGTCAGACCGGTACTGTTTACGACCGTGCTTACCGATGCCGGCCAACTTCTTCTCCAGCCTGAAGCTCGTCAAGAATTCACAAGCACCACAGATCCCGATTGCAAACAGCTGTGCTTCGAGCGACGAATGTGCATCGTCCCAATCCTCGTTGGCGCAGAGTCGTTCTCACTCCCAGCCCGTGTCTCACCCTCCCTCTCCTCGCCTCCCCGCCGGACCATATGGTGATACCGTCTCATCCAGCTCAACCGGAAGTGTCAAAATCGGTGTCATCCCCCCCTCTCCCCGGCCGACAGAGTCAGACGTTTCCATCCACGTCACATATAAGCCATCCATCGAACAAGTCCACCAAGCAGCACTACAGCACCGACGTGTCCGCTCGCAAGAAAAACACATTCCTGATAGGCACGAGGTTTCGCTTGCGGCACGCCCAACCGGTGACATAACACACCTCATGGACGAGACGGAGCTTACACCCACTCCTGGTCGTTCCAGTCAAACTCCCGACTGGGTTTCATCCCACTCCCCCAGCTCACCTGCGCCGTCACATCGTCAGCTCTCTCCTGCTTCTTCCACGGGGAACCTCAGAGGCTTTGTCGACAAGCACAGTGCGCACTCCCATTCACCACAAACACCTGGCAAGTGTGTCAAAGAAAAGTCTTCCAAGCGTTCGATGCGCGGTCCAACACAGCCTCCGCCTCCCCTAAACTTTGACAACCTCTATGCAGACTCACGCAACGCCATTGACGTCCAACCTCAGGCTGGTCGCCACGAGGACACTCCTGTCCCAGCTCCGAATATAATCATCGACTCTCCAACATCATTCGCATCCCAGAAAGCCCGGTCACAAGAGCAATTTGGTGTGGTGAGCGACGGAGACACCAAATCTAACCGTTCTGCGACCTGTTCTAGTTCAAAACACAAGAATAAGAACCGCAGACCGTCTTGCCCTCCAAAGTCGAGCGGGGCGGCGTTCGGAGCCTCCATGTCCCAGACACCCCTCCCTCCCCCTGTTCCTGTATCCAAGTCATCGCTCTCTGTCAACGGCACCAAACCAGATGCCACCCCAACACGGTCATACGTAGTGGCACCGACGCGCCCGCCTCCTCAAACGCGCTCTCCAAACATAACGCGGTCCAGGAGCGACTTGTCGGATGGGGATGCGTATGCTTTAACTGGGGACGAATCAGGTTCATCTTCTGATGAGCTGGACCTGAACGAGCAAGACATCCCGGTCACCGGATTTGCCGTTGCCAGTAATAAACGAAATGCTGATTTTCATGAGCTCTTTCCCAACATTCCCGAGGGTGACTACCTGATCGAAGGTGAAACCTATCTTTGCTATGAGGCGCTCGGCTCAGAGTTCATGATTCAGATTACGGCTGTGCATTACAACGGGAAATTCTAATCCAAGGTCGATTGTACATCTCTGAGAATCACATTTGCTTCCATGCCAATATTTTTGGTTGGATCACCGACGTATGTATCATGTCATACTAAGTCAAGTTACATCGTAGCCTGATCCTTGTGCGACAGCTTTCTATTCCGATCTATGAGATTACTGGGTTGGAGAAGAAGATGACCGCTTTCGTCATTCCAAACGCTATACAAATCACGACCCGCCAAGCTAAATACACATTTGCGTCCTTCCTTTCTCGGGATACGACCTATGATGTCATTGCCAACATCTGGCGGCTTGCACGACCCGATGATATCTTCGAGCTGTCGGACAGTCGCAACGCGTCTACCCGCGACATGGTCTCTTTGGCTACCAGCGTCTCGGAAGGGTCCGGGAAAGAGAGCGCTGTGGCGAGTACCGACAGAGTGACGCATTGTACATGCTCCAAGAATGGCAGTCATCTCAGTGAGTTGGCGCTCGAAACTGTCTTGCCTGGCACACCCGAAAAAATTTACAATCTCATGTTTGCGAGCGGCTTCATCAAAGACTTTATGAAGGTGGAGCAAAAGCTTACTGGCACGTACCTTGGCAGCGACCGTCTCCCCTGTTCTCATGTTGTCCTCCAGACGTCCAAATCTCGGATTGGGCGCCTGTGCAGACATCCAAGCTTCTTCAGCGCAACATGTCGTACATCAAGCCGCTCAACAACAGCGTCGGTCCTAGACAGACTAAATGCGAGATTCACGATGAGGCTGTGCATTGTGATTTTGATGATCATGTGGTGATGGTTACGAGTACTAAAACACCAGACGTCCCGAGTGGTGGCGTTTTCGTGGTCAAGACGCGAACGTGCCTCATGTGGGCGAGTTCTATCACGACGCGAGTGATCGTCACGACGCAAGTAGAATGGACTGGGAGGAGCTTCATCAAGGGTAATCCATCGGAACGTCGCTCATTAAGCAATTCTGATACTAACAGACAATCCCTGACTTTCAGGTCTCATTGAAAAGTCCGCGATTGAGGGGCAAAAGGTGTACCATTCTGATTTGGACAAGGCGATGCGGATGTACATCCAGGAGCATCAAGCCGAGTTTGTTCCCGAGGGACTCGATCTTGCTGCAGTTGCACCCGCGGAACCACTCACGCCGCTCGCCGAAGCCAACGGAAGTGCTGAAGCACCTCTATCAGCTCAGGAAGCCCGTAAAGCACGGGAACACGATCGAAATCTGCGTGGCATGCAATGGGCGTACGACACGCTCGAGGGCGCATACTGCGTCGCAGAGCGATCCACCAAAGGGGCGCTCGAGCTCGTCAAGGAAGCGTGGGAGCAGTCTTCTTCGACGACGATTCTGTGGTTCGTGATCGTGTTGTTGGTGCTGAGCAACGTATGGACATTATTGTTGGTCGGGAATCGGGAGGAGGTTGGGAGACGGAAGGAGATGAAGCGGGCCGAGGAGAAGGAGCGGTGGTTGCAGGGCGTGATTGCGGGTGTGTGGGAGGAGTTGGCGGCGGAGCGGGCGAGGACCGTCGGGGGCGTGTCAGTGCCGTTGGCGTCGGTGCCGGTGGGGGATGTACAGGCGGAGGTGGCGAACATGGGCAAGGTGTTGGATGCGGTGGAGCAGAGGGTACGTACCATTCGGGACAGTTTAGCGGAGCTGAGTTGAGGGTGAGATCATGTACCATCGTCGCTCGTTTCTCTTGTCCTTCCTTTGTATATTTATTCGTATAGCTACAAGGTAGTTTGTATATAGACTTTGGTATGGTATTTGGGTATTCGGATCGGACTCAGACGTGACCACCTGATTCGGATCAGATATCAACGCTTCAACGCTCATCATCGTACAAGCGACATGGCACGCAAAACATGGTACGAGGCCCTCACCAACGCCTTACAAAAAGAGGACCTAGCAGGTCAGTGCACTAGCGTACCTCCGCAAACCATTCTCATCGCCCATCCAGTCATACAATTCGCCACGCTCGAAGCGCCTCGCACGCCCCGCGTCCGCTCGCTCATCCACCGTGGCTTCCTCACCGCCTCCACACTCCCCAGCCTCCCCCTCATCCTCAGCACGACCGACGTTCGAACGCCCAAGGTGACGCAGCTCGCGGTCAACAACGTCGTCGAGGCGGTGTACTGGACGCCAACCACCCAAGAACAGTTCCGGGTCCTCGGACGGGCCTCGATCGTGCCCACGCCGGGATACGCAGGGGCATACCCCACGCCGAACGGTGTGGTGTACGATGCTCTCGCCAAAGAGGGGTTCGATTGGGAAGGAAAGCGCGTGGCGGTGTTTGATGAAATGAGTGGGCATATGAAGGCGACGTGGTGTCGACCCGTTCCTGGGACGCCTCTGGTGGGTGGGGAAGAGGAGATGGACAGTTGGCCGACGAGGTTGCCCAGGTTGGGGGAGGCTGAGAGCGAGGATGAGAAGAGGCAATTGGAGGTGGCGTTGGGAAATTTTGCATTGTTGATGGTGGAGCCGTTTGAGGTGGATCATGTCGAGCTTGGGGTAGAGCCTAACAGGAGAACGATGTTTGAGAGGGGTGCGCGATCAGTCGAGTTCAAGGCGACATTGGTCGTGCCGTAGAGGAACAGCCGTTTTGTATTTCTGTGGTAACAGTTGTACGCGGTCGAGTGGATCCAAGAGTGTATCACTGCAGATATCACCGAGGTTCAATTTACGGTGCATTGTTTTGCGACGAGGGAACGGTGGATTAGACGATCGTTCCACGCGAAATTCCGTCCTTGAAGGCCATGATGGTAGGTATCGACGAGGACGTCGGAGTCGGTGCAAGTCTAACAGGTCTGGAACGAATGTACATCGATTGACATTATGTCGACACCGTAAAACATTGCGACAGTCGTTGAATAAACCTTCGTACACAAGCACGATCGCCTCGGATGGACCGCACTCTGCAAGAAAGTCGATGAACACGACGTTGCTGTGTACCTGCGATTGGAGCTAGGACAGGAAGGCCATGGCGTTGGATTGGTACGTGCGATGTCGAAAAGTCTGCAAGGGACAGGATAGGAGTGACCGTTGTATGGGGCCTGAGCTAAATAAAGTGTCTCCGTCCGGCCATCGGTTTGAACTCGTCCGTCGGATGTGGCTGGCCTGGGTTCAGGCTCCGTACTATGGCGGGACGTTGTATTCACGTCAAGGGGAAGCTAGGCCGTGAGGATGGCACAGTCGAGGAAAAAATAACTGGAGGTTGGGCTAGATACAGCATGCTGGGCATGTGCCGCAGCCAGGTCTGCTTCACACAATCGTACTGGCACCAATGAGCGATGTAGGGTTGGGGTGGTGAGACCGTCGGGTAGTCGATGATAGCGTAATACAAGTTATGCAACGCCGGAGTCCACCACGGTGCGCTCGGCGACCAAAGATATCTCTCCCACAGCACTCGCCATGCCAATCACTCACCTTGCTGCGTACCTCTCTGATGACCTTCTCAGGACCATAACTCCATCTCTGCGAGACCATTGGTAGCAATGGGGAGTTTGTTTTTCAGACAGTTTGTGGCTCTCTTCTGGAAGAACTGGATCGTCTTGTCCAGGCACAAATTCGTGAGCGTTCGCAGGCGGTATACGTCGTACGACGTATCTGATGTCTCACACAGCTGAACCTGCTGCGCTGCCTCTTGTTTCCGGTCGGTTATGGAGGTACTGTTCAGCATGCGTCTGTCCTGGACCTTATTGACATCCTTCGCAGTCTTTCTTGCCGTCGCTCAGACCTTCCTCGAGAAGCCAAACAATGTATGTATGTCTGGCCCTGCTGAGTATGTTTTCTTACCGTAGTACAGTATGGTATAGGAAACCCTGCTCCGATCCGCAACTTCACCACCCAGTTCGACGGCTCTCTGGCTCTCATATGGGCTGATGGGACAAATGGAACTGGGAATCCGTCCGCGAGCAACATAATGGCGCATATAACCACCGGATTCAATGAATACCAGATGAAAGCCGTCAAACAGGTTGCTAGCCCCTCCGATATTCCCTCCAACTGTCCACAGAACTTCAACTTGATCTCGGAGTGTTACGCCGGCATCGCGTTCAACTACTTGCCCGTGTCTTCCACAGATACCACCCCTATCAACTATACGATAAGCGCCGATGGGGGTCTCGTATACGTCAATGTGTACAGTCACACGAGTGATTTCGAAACTCGAATCCTGCCACTTCAGTTAGCCATAGACGAGGTAAGGCGGGTGCATATAATACATTTCTTTATGTTGACCTGCCATTCAAGGCATTTATTGCCCTCAGAGCGGGACAATCGATCCCAACCCCTTTAGAGTGGCCATACACTCAAGAGACTAATCAACAACAGTCGACGGATACTAGATTGAGTTAGTGTTCGCATTACTGCCTCTTTGTATTCCTTGTTCACCTCTTTTCTAGGTTACATCAGGGGCATCAGAAGTTTACTCGTCATTGCTCTGTACGTCTTTGCCATATCCATGCTCGCCTACTTATTGCTGTGCTAGATTCATCTGTTATATAGGCATCGCTTATCAGCTTCCTGGCGCTTTTACTGGAGAGCGAGCCAATCTATTGTCCAGTCACATGAAAGCAATGGGACTCCTCGATTCAGCTAGGATAACGTAGGTGCATCTTCCTCTCTAATAGTAGTATACGTTTTACGATGCTTCACAGGTCATGGCATATTAGCATATCCCTGGCATACCTTCCGGCGTGGATCATTGTGGCGTTGGTATGGCATTACAAAATCTTCGCAAAGACCAACGGTGGTCTGGTTCTTGTGGTGCATCTTCTACTCGGTTTCTCACTAGCCAGTTGGTCCTTCTTTGTGGCTGCTCCATTCGGGAAGAGTCCCCAACTCGCGGCCGTGGCTTCAACATTCTTGTCCATCCTGTTTGCAATTCTTGCACTGGTATTCTCTCGTGCCAGTACCGGAGTAGCCACGATATTCACTCTTATCTTCCCTCCCGGATATTATATCTTCGCCACCCGTGCAATAAGTGGCTACGAGAACCACCTCATGCCCACAAATGTTCTGAAGCCAGATCCGGATAACCATCTTACGCTCCTTCCAATCATGATTGCATGCATTGTAAGCATCCGTTCTACCTCCTTAAGTCATTATCTCAGTGGCTTTCCCAGGTTGATATATTCCTATGGCCGCTCATAGGAGCGCTACTTGAGAGGCGTCTCTATGATGCAAAGGAGCCGTCGCGTGGTTTCTGGAGTTGTTTCCGCAGGGGAAAGCAAGAGGAATTTCCTCCGCACCCCACTGGGATGGCGATTTCGATCAAGAATCTACGTAAGACGTTCGCTTCCTCCACGTTTAGTCGCGAGAAAGGTCCAGTCACTGCTATTTCCGACCTTTCCTTGGACATACCCAAGTATGGTATTTTTGTCTTGCTAGGATCTAACGGGTGAGTCTGTGTAAAAAAAGGGCCATACATCGTTCTAATGGTAGATCGTCAGTGCTGGAAAGTCGACATCATTGTCCATCATTGCAAATCTCATAGGTCGGAGCTCGGGTTCCATCACCTTCGAGGGTGGAGTGAAACGTCCTCCACGTGGCACGCTCGGCATTGTACCTCAGAAGAATGTTCTCTTCCCCGACCTCACGTGCTACCAAACTCTTCGAGTCTGGCGGGCAATCAAGTATTCATCCCAGTCTGCGAACGAGGACGATGACTACGAGCAACTACTACGTGATTGTGATCTCGGAAAGAAGATCCACTCGAATGCTGACACGCTTTCTGGGGGGCAGAAGAGGAAGCTCCAGCTGGCTATTGGTCTCATTGGTGGATCGAAGATCGTTCTCGTTGACGAATGCACGTCTGGTGTCGATCCTTTGTCGCGTCGCGCACTCTGGAGGACGCTGACATCGGTGAAGCACGACAGGACTATTGTATTCACGACACATTTTCTCGACGAAGCAGATCTTCTTGCTGATCACATTGCGATCTTGGCTGCACCTGGGAAACTGGTTGCTGAGGGGTCTCCCGTTGCACTGAAGACGAACCTTGGACAGGGCTATAGTATTCAGGTCACGTTCGACTCCAAGGATGTGGGCGAGAAGGACGCATCGAGTTCGTACTTGGAGATCCTGGAACGTGTTCGAGAGTTGGCGCCGCAGTGCACGGTATCACAGTCATCACCCATTCATGTCGCGTACCACCTGAAGTCCAAGGACGCGGTAGTTGTTGAGAAGGTTCTTCAGATGCTTGACGACTCGGCTAGGAATCATGGTATCACGTCTGTTGATATACTGGGAACTTCCATCGAGGACATCTTCCTTGATTTGATGGAATCCGAGGTGCGAGCCCGCACATCGGACAATGGAGAGAAGACGACACATTCTGGGGAGAGTACTCCGGCTCTGACTGTCCCAGATCCTCTGCGAGGGATTTCACCCCCTCCCCTTATCCTTGCGGAGGGTCGCGCACGATCGCCTTTTAGTCAAGCGTTAACGATATTCTACAAGCGAATGCTCATTACGCGAAGAAGTTGGCTTACACCTATGCTTACTGTTCTCATCGCTGTTTGTGGTGCTTGCATACCTATATTCTACTTGTCAGGCCAGGCTCCGTCATGCACGGTCAAATTCAAGAATGAGACTGTCATCCCTCTCTACTGGCCAGACTCGCCCATCGGCATCCTCGATTTCACACCAGGGGCTAGGATACTAGAGTCACCGCCTAACATTACAACGACGCTTGGGAAATCAGCCATGTCCATATTGACGGAAAACATTCCTGACAATGCTACGTTTGTTTCCACGATCCAGCAAAATTATCTCGACATCCCCATTGGCGGTATATCGATCGACACGCAGACAGGTGATGCCCTAGTTGCTTGGGATGCGACTCCACCCCCTGGCTTGACTGGTCCGACATTACTGAACCTGGCTACCAACATTCTTTATAATCGTGCATTGAACGCCTCAGGCGATACGGCGGGTACACCTAGCATTATCATGGCGAACTATGCAAGCTTCCCTCCGATCGCGGGAGGATCGCTTGTGGACTTGAAATGGATCGGGTTCTTCGGGGCTGCCTTGGTAAGGTCCCAGAGCTGGGTCATTTCCTATATGTTGAAATATGTTTCCTAGGCCGTGTATCCTGCGTTCTTCTCGTTGTATGTGTCGCGGGAACGGCGATCGTCTGTTCAAGCGATGCAACTGTCAAACGGTCTGTCAGACCCGATTGGTCTTTGGCTTGGTCATTTGCTCTGGGACTCTATCTTTGGCGTCGTTATTGCCACGATTATCACCATCGTTTTCGCTACTGCTTCTAACCAGTTCTATGGGCTTGGTCTATTCGTAAGTTGACGTCCCTTGTTTCCGTTGATTGTCGTTCACTTTACCTTGTCAGTGGGTCGTCCTCGTACTATATGGCATAGTTGGTGCCCTGTTTTCGTATTGCTTTTCGCTCTTCATGTCGTCCCCTCTCACATCATTCGCTGCCGTCGCTGGATATCAGATTATTATGTTTGTTGTAAGTTAAGCGGAAGATGGTGCAAGTGCGGCATACTGAGTTGTTCCCAGTTATACGTATCCGGATACCTCCTTACCCTCACGTACGCAAAGACCTCGCAAGCAAGCCAGATAATCACGACCCTCCGTAAGCCAATAGTATTCTAAGTATAACAGCTACTGATGGAAGTGTTTCCGCCAGACTTCACACTATCAATCCTTTCGCCTGTTGCCAGTGTTGTAAGTCTCTTTGATGATTCTTTACTACACGCCTTACTGAATCCGCAGGACAGTTGCGTGCAGCTTTTGTTTCCGTCAATCTGTTCTCGCTCCTTTGCGATGGTTCTACGCAGATCACGACTTCCGCTTTGGGCGACATCATGAGATACGGGGGGCCGATCGCATATCTCTTCGTTTATGGCATTATCCTCTTTGGTATTCTTGTCTGGGCCGACTCCGGGTCTATTATTCCACGCCGTTTCTTGAAGACGCAACAAGCACACGACGGGAACCTCGCCACTAATGAGACTTTAAGACAGGACGTCGTGAAGGAAGCGAAGGGAGTCACACAATCAAGCGATGCGTTACGTGTCCTTCATGTCACCAAGTCGTTTGATGGGAACAGAGTAGTGGACGATGTTTCCTTTGGGGTGTCCAAGGACGTGATATTTGCCATGCTCGGGCCTAATGGGGCAGGCAAGACAACGACGTTCAACATGATTCGTAGGTATTTGGTATACCTTGTACCATGTCCTTGCTGAAACCTTGTGAACCCAAAGGTGGCGATGTCGTTCCCGACACGGGAGATGTCAAGATCAAAGGTATCTCTGTCGTCAACTCGCCCCGGAATGCGCGTCTCGCACTTGGTGTCTGTCCCCAGTTCACCGCCATCGATTCTCAACTGACGGTCCGGGAACACCTTTTCATATACGGACGTCTCAAGGGACTCACGCGTGGAGTTGAACTCAACACCAACGTCGAGTCTCTGATGGCCGCGACATCGTTGAATATTTATGCAGACCGACTGGCGAGTCAGCTGTCGGGTGGAAACCAGCGTAAACTTGCGCTTGCCATTGCACTCATTGGTTAGCCCTGCCCTTTGTTTCCGTTTAATCCCAACGGTGCTGACACATTTCCAGGAAATCCTTCCGTCGTACTCATCGACGAGTTCTCCACTGGAATCGATGCCAAAAAGAAGAGAGATATGTGGGGAACATTGAGGAACGTTGCAATAGGGAAAGCGGTCGTCATTACCACGCGTACGTCGCACTTCGAGCTGCCATTAGTCCCCCTGACATACTCGTGTTCTCTTCAGACTCTATGGAAGAAGCGTCCGCGTTGGCCAACAAGGTCGGCATTATATCCAAAAAGATGCTCGGTGAGTAGTCAAGCGTCCTCTTTTATTTCGTATCGCGCCCTTGTTCCGTCTGTGTCGTTCCCACTCACCTCCCATGTTAAACAGCCATTGGAACCACCGAGGAACTTGCTGCGCGATATGCCATGTATCAAGTCCACTTTTCGTGTCGTACGCGAGAAGACGCGGCCAGAGCCCAAGTCCTCATGAGTCGTATCCCCGGCGCCCGTCTCGCCGACGACGTCGCGACACGGTTCGAGGTGCCAATCTGCGAGGGCGGTCATACCACTGGGACCGGCGCTGCGAACGGGAATGGGAACGAGAACGAGAACGAGAATGGAAGCGTGGACGGCGGCATGTCGCTCGCCCGCCTCTTCCACGTCCTCGCCTCCCAAGGCGATTTCCAGGAATACACGGTTGAAAAGGCAACCCTGGAAAACGTGTTCCTCAATGTGATTCGACAGAATAACGTTTTGGAGGAAGATAGTGTGCCTCGACGCCGACTTAGACTTTGGTAGGAAGTGCGGCGCATATATACATACTTTATTCGTTAGAGTTTAGGGACTTTAGTTGGACTTGGGACATGACACTACTGGATACTGGTCAATGTGTTCTAATATATGCCATAGGACTTACAAAGTATACCCCGAAGAACACTTTGAAATTCGAATGACACTGTTACTGTAATGCTAGATGTGCACCTTGAAGGTCCGCTAGAGAGTTTGTGAAAGCCGGCACTTGGGAAAGAGAGCGTTCATTTAGTATCTTTCTTACCAATTTCTCCTGACAACAATCGCTGGGACAGTGGAAGTGCATGCAGAAGTAGAGGGAGAAGGAATAAAAGTATGCACATACAGGGTGAATTATTTGCATGCTGGGCAGTGTGCAATTCTGGACGCCGCGTCGAACTGCTGCACAGTCATGATTGATCATGCTTATCCTGAGCGAATCCCGGGAATGCCTAAAGTGACTCAAGTATGTAGCTCGTCGAACCGTTGTCCATATACCCTTTTTTCAGCCCACTAAACGCCTGCATTCAACTCATCTCGGATCCATCTGGCTACAGGTGCCAGTGAGAACAAAAGATATGAGCAGGAGATGTGACTCCAAGACTGTAATTGGCAATCACACTGTCAGCAGAGTTCAGGCTCCACCTCAGCAGCATGGTACAAGATATCAACGTGATCAATAGTATGTATCATGCGGTATGCCTCTGTTGATGCATATCACAAGCAAACACATCACACGATGACCCAAGGTGGAACACGAAACTTATATTCCAAATTCTTTGACTGGCGCCAGGAAGATAAGGAAGTGAGGTGGGGAGAGAAACCAATAGGTACATGATGTACCCTACTGAACGTGCCTGAGTGAGGACCATAGTATGGCTGGCGAAGGGGCAGGCGGCAGCACGCAGTGCTGTCCGGCTCCAAGGACTGCCTGGTTTGCTTGCGAGCCGCATGCTCATGCATTAGCTGTTCCCCAACACGTGCGGTGAGCAATGCAAGCTGCTGTCCTCTTGTTCTGTTTCCACGTGCGGGTGATCATACAGTTGTCGGCTATTCGATGTCGTCATTGACCGGATAAGCCATGAAACAACATAGTGGGGTGAATGAAAGCGACAGCGATGTACAAAGGACCACTACGAAGGAGAGCTGAGGAATTGCTCCCGCAACTTTGCGGGTATTACATAAAATGTTCCCATGTGTCCTTCGCTGTCGAATCTGGCTGTGAAAACCCTTCCACCTCGTGGGAGTCGGGGATCCCAAACGCATGTTTATCTTCTCATGGCTTCATGGCAAAGCTTCTTTGCTGATGCACTTGGCACCGGCAGAATAGTTGGCAGTGCCGGGACTAAGTGATAACTGGTTGGATAGACTTTAGTACACGAGATCGCGTGAGCCATCCCAATTTACCTCAGGGTTGATGTATACCATCTAATTTCTGTTGTCCTGCTGGAAGGATTCGTCATGAAGTGAGTATGACGAATAAGTCTGACAATAAGTAAGAGCACTAAGTAGCCGCAATCGGCGCACCGAGCTTGGCGCACTCTATGTAATGGTGCATCGTGACTTCGACCAGACAATAATCACACTCATAACGGACCAAACCTGAATAGTAAGTTATCGTTCACACACGAAAGAAATAACTTGGGACTGCATACAGTATCAACGCTGGGCTGTGCCGTTGTCGGCTGATTCGACGACTTGGACATTGTTCAATTGACGAAGTGTACTGACCAATTTATGACCAAACAGCCTACGTTGGCCCTTCAGCCGAACGCTGGACCTCAGGGAGGTCTCAGTGTAAGTGAGAAGGCGCAAAACCAGGTGATTCCTTTTAGGCGAGCCAATCGGCGCTTAGAATCTTGCAGACATCATGTTGCACAGGCAGCTCTTTGTTTCCGCACCTCGCGTAATGCTTTACAACATGGCGGCAAGAAATATAGATCGCTCCCCATCGTTCACCATGCCAATCACTCTTCCTGCTTGGTGGACTTCTGGTGAATTTTTTGGCTCGGAGTAGCAACATGCAGAGTCTGTTTCTCCGACAGTCTGTAGTCCTTTTCTGGAAGAATTGGATCATCTTATCCAAACATAAATTCGTAAGTCCTCATGGGCAGTTCCATCATACGACATGCATATTGTGACACTCGTATAGCTGAACTTACTGCGTTGTGTCTTGCTTCCCATCTGCTATGGAGGTACTGTCCAACCTCTGCTTTCGTTCAGGATGCTTTTGATATCTTGCGCAGTTTTCCTCACTAACTCTCAGAGCTTCCTTAAAGAAATAAACATTGTCTGTCGCATCTTTTTGAATACATCTTGTTCTTATTGTGTTACAGCTTGGCATTGGGACTCCAACCCCGATTCGCAACTTCACCACCCAATTCGATGGTTCTTTGGCTCTCATATGGGCTGATGGGGCAAATGGCACCGGAAGCCCATCTGCGAGCGACATCATGGCGCATATCACCAGTGGATTCAATGGATACCAGATGAAATCAGTCAAACAGGTTGCCACCCCCGCAGACATCCCCTCCAATTGCCTACAGAACTTCAAGTTGTTTTCAGAGTGTTATGCTGGCATCGCGTTCAATTATTTGCCTGACTCCCCCGCAGATACGATACCCATCGACTATACGATAAGCGCCGATGCGGGTCTCGTATATGTCGATGTGTATAGTCACACGAGTGATTTCGAAACTCGCATCCTGCCACTCCAATTAGCCATCGATGAGGTAAGGCTGGGCACATATAACACTCATTGGCATTGACTAGTGGCACTAGGCGTTTATTACTCTCAGAACTGGGCAGTCCATCCCTACTCCTTTAGAGTGGCCGTACACTCGGGAAACCAATGAGCAACAATCGTCGAGTATTAGACTGAGTCGGTGTTCGCATTACCGCGTCCTTTGAGCTCCTTGTTCATCTTTCCTTCAGGTTACATCAGGGGCATCAGAAGTCTGCTCGTCATTGCTCTGTATGTGTTTATTGCTGTATACATGTTCTCATGACGCTTACCCCGGGCTAGATTCATCTGCTATATAGGCGTCGCTTATCAGCTCCCTGGCGCTTTTACTGGAGAGCGAGCCAATCTGTTGACTAGTCATATGAAGGCAATGGGACTCCTCGATTCAGCCAGGATAACGTGGGAGCATCTCCCTTTCGAATAGTAACATCACCGATTCCAATAATGCTTCACAGGTCATGGCATATTAGCATATCCCTGGCATACCTTCCGGCGTGGATCATTGTGGCGTTGGTATGGCATTATAGGATTTTTGCAAAGACCAACGGTGGTCTGGTTCTTTTGGTGCATCTTCTGCTCGGTTTCTCTCTGGCTAGTTGGTCCTTCTTTGTGGCTGCCCCATTCGGGAAGAGTCCCCAACTCGCGGCTGTGGCTTCAACATTCTTGTCCATCCTGTTCGCAGTGTTTGCGCTGGTATTTTCTCGTGCCAGCACTGAAGCGGCCACAATATTCACCCTTGTCTTTCCTCCTGGGTACTACGTCTTTGCAACCCGTGCAATATGTGGCTATGAGAATCATCTCATGCCAACAAATGTTCTGAAGCCAGACCCAGATAATAACCTTACGCTTCTCCCAATCATGATTGCCTGTGGTGTAAGCGTCGTGTCTACCTTCTTGGCTCATTTGCTTAAGAGTTACTTCAGATTAATATATTTCTATGGCCGTTCCTGGGAGCACTACTTGAGAAGTATCTCTATGATGCAAAAGGGCCATCGCGTGGTTTCTGGAGTTGTTTCCGCAGGGGAAAGCAAGAAGAATTTCCTCCGCACCCCACTGGGATGGCAATTTCGATCAAGAATCTCCGTAAGACGTTCGCTTCCTCCACGTTTAGTCGCGAGAAAGGTCCAGTCACTGCCATTTCCGACCTTTCCTTGGACATACCCAAGTATGGTATTTTCGTTTTGCTAGGATCTAATGGGTGAGTCTATGTGAAAAAAGGGCCATACATCGTTCTAATGGTAGATCGTCAGTGCTGGAAAGTCGACATCACTGTCCATCATTGCAAATCTCATAGGTCGGAGTTCGGGTTCCATCACCTTCGAGGGTGGAGTGAAACGTCCTCCACGCGGCACGCTCGGCATTGTACCTCAGAAGAATGTTCTCTTCCCCGACCTCACATGCTACCAAACTCTCCGAGTCTGGCGGGCAATCAAGTATTCCTCGCAGTCTGCGAACGAGGACGATGACTACGAGCAACTACTACGTGATTGTGATCTTGGAAAGAAGATCCATTCGAATGCTGACACACTTTCTGGGGGACAGAAGAGGAAGCTCCAGCTGGCTATTGGTCTCATTGGTGGATCGAAGATCGTTCTCGTTGACGAATGCACGTCTGGTGTCGATCCTTTGTCGCGTCGCGCACTCTGGAGGACGCTGACATCGGTGAAGCACGACAGGACTATTGTATTCACGACACATTTTCTCGACGAAGCGGATCTTCTTGCTGATCACATTGCGATCTTGGCTGCACCTGGGAAACTGGTTGCTGATGGGTCTCCCGTTGCACTGAAGACGAACCTTGGACAGGGCTATAGTATTCAGGTCACGTTCGACTCCAAGGACGTGGGGGAGAAGGACGCATCGAGTTCGTACTTGGAGATCCTAGAACGTGTTCGAGAGTTTGCACCGCAGTGCACGGTATCACAGTCATCGCCCATTCATGTTGCGTACCACCTGAAGTCCAAGGACGCGGTAGTTGTTGAGAAGGTTCTTCAGATGCTTGACGACTCGGCTAGGAATCATGATATCACGTCTGTTGATATACTGGGAACTTCCATCGAGGACATCTTCCTTGATTTGATGGAATCCGAGGTGCGAGCCCGCGCACCGAACAATGGCGAGAAGATGACATGTTCTGGGGAGAGTACTCCGGCTCTGACTGTCCCAGATTGCCTGCCAGGAATTTCGTCTTCTCCCCTTATCCTTGCGGATGGTCGCGCACGATCACCACTCAGCCAAGCGTCAACGATATTCTACAAGCGAATGCTCATTACACGGAGAAGTTGGCTTACACCTATGCTTGCTGTTATTATTGCCGTTTGCGGTGCCTGCGTACCTTTGTTCTTCTTGTCTGGGACTCCGCGGTGTATTCCCTACTTCAAGAGCGAGACTGTTGTTCCGTTGTACTGGCCACATTCACCTACCTTTAACTCTGCTCGACTGTTAGTATCACCGCCAAACATCACTGAATCACTTGGTCAATCAGCAGGATCTATTTTGACAGACAAAGTCCTTGACAATGCAACATTTGTCCACACGATACAAGAAAACTACCTCAATGTCGCCGTTGGTGGCATCTTAATTGACGCGGAGACAAGCCAAGCGTTGATAGCCTGGGATGCCGCTCCACCGTCGAACTTGACGGGTCCGACGCTGTTGAACTTGGCTACGAATATCCTTTATAACCGTGCGTTGAATGCGTCGGGCAAGGGTACGTCCAGCATAATTGTGGCCAACTACGCAAGCTTTCCTCGAGCTGCGACGAAGACGTTCGTAGATTTGAAGTGGATGTCGTTCTTTGGAACTGCCATGGTGGGATTCTGCAACACAGCTTCATCTTATATGCTGACTAGTTTCAAGGCCGTATATCCTGCATTCTTCTCACTATATGTCTCGCGAGAACGGCAATCGTTTGTCCAAGCTATGCAGCTTTCGAACGGATTGTCGAACTCTATCGGTCTTTGGCTCGGCCACTTGCTCTGGGACTCTATCTTTGGTGTTATAATTGCGACAGTTGTGATCGCCATATTCGCCGCCGTTCCTAATCAGTTCTATGGCCTTGGCCTATTCGTATGTCACCTCCCTCACTCTTATCTATTGCTACTCACTGTGCCTTTCAGTGGCTTGTCCTAGTACAATACAGCATAGTCGGCGCCCTGTTTTCATATTGCTGTTCCATTTTCATGTCATCTCCCCTCGCGTCATTCGCTGCTGTTGCTGGATTCCAGACTGTTGTGTACGCGGTGCGTGAAGTTTACTCCAAGGAAAAGTGCAGGGTGCTGAACTGTTTCCAGCTGTACCTGTCCGGTTACCTCCTTACCCTCACGTATGGAAAGGCCTCGCAAGAAAGCCAGATAATCACGACCATTCGTAAGTTGGTGTTCTGAACTTGATGGACACTAATATCTGGAGATGTCTGTGCTAGATTTTGCGCTCTCAATCCTTTCGCCTGTCGTCAGCGTGGTAAGTTTCTTTAAAGTCTTATGCTATATGTCTTGCTGAATTCACCGGATAGTTGCGTTCGGCTTTTGTCTCAATCAATCTGTTCTCGCTCCTATGTGATGGCTCCACACAGGTCACGACTTCCAGTTTTGGTGACAGCGTAAGATACGGAGGACCGATTGCATATCTCTTTGTTTATGGCTTCGTTCTCCTCGGCGTTCTTTTCTGGGCCGACTCCGGGTCTATCGTTCCACCTCGCTTCTTGAAGACGCGCGAGCAACAACTTGAAGCACAGCTTGTTGGGAACTTTGCCATCAATGAGATTTCGAGACAGGACGTCGAGAGGGAAGCGGAGGCAGTCACACACTCGAGCGATGCGTTACGCGTCCTTCACGTCACCAAATCGTTTGATGGGAGCAAAGTAGTGAACAATGTTTCGTTTGGGGTTCCCAAGGGCGCGATATTCGCCATGCTCGGGCCTAACGGGGCAGGCAAGACAACGACGTTCAACATGATTCGTGGGTACTTGCTATACCCTGTCAATGTACTCACTGAAATTTCGTGTACTCAAAGGTGGCGAAGTTATTCCCGACATGGGAGATATCAAGATCAAAGGTATCTCTGTCGTCAACTCGCCCCGGAATGCGCGTCTCGCGCTCGGTGTCTGTCCCCAGTTCACCGCCATCGATTCTCAATTGACTGTCCGGGAACACCTTTTCATATACGGACGTCTCAAAGGACTCACGCGTGGAGTTGAACTCAACACCAACGTCGAGTCTCTGATGGCCGCAACATCGTTGAATATTTATGCAGATCGACTGGCGAGTCAGCTGTCGGGTGGAAACCAGCGTAAACTGGCGCTCGCCATTGCTCTCATGGGTATGCCCCAGTGCATTGTGTACGTCGAACATGTTAACGTGCCTTCTTTCAGGCAATCCCTCCGTACTACTTATCGACGAGTTCTCCACCGGCATCGATGCCAAGACCAAAAGAGAGATGTGGGCAACGTTGAGGAACGTTGCAGTCGGCAAAGCCGTCGTCATCACCACACGTACGTCGATCCGACATGTCGTCCACGATCTTCCTGATACGCTTTCCAGACTCGATGGAGGAAGCGGCCGCGCTCGCCACCAAAGTCGGCATCCTGTCCAAAAAGATGCTTGGTGTGTTGCATCCATGGTCTGCCGTCCTCCCCGCTCACCGAACGGGTTTGTGACACAGCGATTGGCACCACCGAGGAACTCACTGCGCGCTATGCCGTGTATCAGGTCCATTTTTCGTGTCGCACGCGAGAAGACGTGATCAGAGCCCAAACGCTCATGAGTCGTATCCCAGGTGCCCGTCGTGTTGACGACCTCGCGACGCGATTCCAAGTACCGATACATGGGAGCAGCCATTCCGCCAGTGTGAACACCGTGGATAAGCACAAGCACGAGGGCGCGGAGGGTGGCATGTCGTTGAGGCGCCTGTTCCACATCCTCGCATCGCAAGGCGATTTTCAAGAATACACGGTCGAAAAAGCAACGTTGGAAAGCGTGTTTCTAGACATGGTTCGAGTACATCATGTCTCGGAGGAAGATAGCGTACCTCGGCGACGTCGATTTAGACTTGGGTAGAGCTGCACGATCTAATTTGTGTCATAGAACTTAGCGGGACATTGGTGAGGCCCTAGCGCAGGTCAGCATGCCCCAGACAACGCTCATCTAGATGGCTCGTAGAACCAGCGTGTTGTTCAGGGTACACTATAATATAGCTTATATATGTCATTGCAATCGACGAGACATGGTCGTTGTGGTATATATCATACGAGCCTATCATCATTTTTTAGTCGCAAAATAGGGCTGGACGAAGAATGAATCGTAAAGAAACGATTGGACAATGGGACAAATATTAAGGTCGGCACGTAGGTTCTAGGGGAAAAAAAGATCGTGATTGTTTGGATGCGCAGAGTGGGACGACTAAGCAGAACAGCAATGGAAACCTTGTAGTGACAGAAAATAGACACGAGTGTGTATTATGACCTGGAGCAAAAAAAGGCGCCGTGTCGTCCTTATGTAGGAAAGGTATGGCCACGGGCACTAGCGCAGCAAATCCTCGATGGAAAAAGAAAGTGACAATGTAAATATGAAAGAACAAAATGCGGGGTAAGTAATGGGCAATGCATAGAGATAATGAGAAAAGAAGACCGCGCGCGAGCACGCGAAGATACGAGAGAAATAACCAGGCTACGCCAAGGACCAGCCCTCGACGTGCATAAGCGAACGAGGTCAACTAGCGTTGCGAAGCAAAGAGAGAGAGCATCTTTTCAGCATTCTCTTTGTACTTTTTGAGCTTTTTGTTCCTCAGCTTCTCCGGTTCCTCGGTATGATGAGAGGCGTACTTTGGCGCCTCGGGTGATGTCGGGTGTGAAATAGGTTCAGTGGTTTCGCCGTTGGACTGGTCGGACGATTGGCTCCGATTTCCGACCGAAACAGCAGATTCCTTTGACCTCAATGAAGGGGACATAGCCATGGTACTTGCGGCCGATACGGACGGTGTCAACAGACCATTGCTCGAGATAGATGAAATGGTAGCGCTAGCCGCAGTATTCGACGGCGATGTCTTGATCGTAGACGTGCTCTTGGCAGAGAAAGACGAAGGTGGTGATTTCCCCTTGAGGAATTGAGGTGTCTTTCGGAATTTCAGACCAGGTGCACGACCGCGACGCTTTTCTGAAGGGCTAGGCGAATCCGCAAGTTCCACCGGCTGCAGATCCGATTCCTTGGAAAGGCCCGAGACCGACCGGCCGCCAACGCGTTGAGATGGTGTTGACGCTTTACGGAACACGGCCAACCTATATCGGTCTACCACACCACGTGCAAAGAGACTCGTGCCCTTGGTGCCATTGCGATCCTCGCCATCAGCCTCTATGAAATCCCAATCATCGTCCTCTTCTTTCTCCGTCATATCGTCATCTTCATCTGGACCATCAGAGAGGAAGCGATCCAAGGCAGGGACACCGGATTTCTCACGGCGGCCACGAGTGGTTCGAACAGTCGCCTTTGAGTTAGCGGGCCCTTTGGTCGCGGCTTTTGGTTTCGTATCCTTGGCGGGCAAGGGAGGGGCAACTTCTATAGGCTCTACCACAACGTCCTTGGCAGATGGTTCTGTAGTTCGTGGTGTCGATGAAACATCACCAGATGGTGCGGGCTCAACGGTGGCCGCGACCTTTTCTTGCTCTGCTGTCTCTTCGAGAAGTGCCTGCGGACGTGCTTCCGGCGTCTTGGGCTCAGGCTCGGCCACCTGAGCGTCACTGACGGGAGAGTCCATGACGGTGTCCGCTTCCCGGGGCGGTTGAGCAGGACTATCCAGTATGTCGGGTACCGTTGGAATGTCTTCCTCGTCCGTCTCTTCCTCTCCCGAGTCCCCTGAGCCGTCTTCATCCTCATCGTCAATAATGACCGAATGTCGACCTTTGAATGAATAGCCATCGAACACGTCCACACCGTTCTCGTCTGGATGTGCCGACGGACTGCGTGAGTGGGACGGCGTTGGGTATGCGTCCTCACCGTCTCCGGCTTCATCTGTGTGATCGCGATCCTGATCGGTATCAGCTTGATCCTGATCGTTGGGGTCATCTATCACTGGTTCCATATCGAGGAATGTGTCATCAAAGTTCTGGGTATCGCTGGCATTTGAAGGGTCAATGGGGGGGATATAGGGGGCTAATAACAAGAAAGGGGTAAGCGGGGCGAAATCGAACAAAACCGACGGGATGCCTCACGTATGTAGCGCTTATAGTACACGTGCGACCAATCGCTAAAATGCGCCGAGTCAAAAAGCAGCCGCATCACATGAGCTCCCTTCTACTCACATCATAGAGAAATAAGGGTGTCGTTTGATCCGAGGTTCGCATATCCTCAATGCAGGGTTTCGTTGAAGCAGCTACATGAAACGCATATAAGGGTGCAACACAAACTACAAAAAGTGTGTCCACTTACACCCCGTATCAAGCTCTTCGTGTCTTGGTCCATCGCCCTGTCTTCAGGGAACTGCAATTCATCCTGCAAGACCCTGACGTACATATCCGAATGATTATTCGCCCAGAATGGCGTCTGCGGGCATGGATGTTAACCCCTCTCGCACAACACGTAAGGGGATACCAGCAGGTAAACGTACGATTCCTGTCAACATCTCATAAAGCATCGTGCCAAAACTCCACCAATCGACCTCATAGCTATATGGAAGTCCTTGTATAACCTCGGGAGCAAGGTATTCCGCCGTGCCGCAGAACGTGGTCGTTGTATCGGCCGGGACAACGCCCTGCGTAGGCCAAGCTGTGGACGCGTCCGAGCCCTTCTCGCCTTTCATCCAAGGAGGGGTTGTAGGCTCACCGCCTGCGCCCGTGTGAAATTCCCCACGGGTCCCAGAAGGTGTAGGGGGTGCCGTGGTTGGCGTCGCCCGACGGGGAAACTCTTTCGAAAGGCCAAAGTCCGTCAGGACAATGTGTCCGTCTGCCCCGATCAGGATGTTCTCGGGCTTGAGGTCACGGTAAATAACACCAGCCATATGAAGGCCTTCCACACCTTCGACAATCTCCGCGGCATAGAATCGTGCGCGGTCGCGGCCTAGCCTGCCCCAACGTGCAAGCTGCGTGGCAAGATCACCGCCTGGATGGAAGTCCTGTGAAGATTGAACGGCATTAGTGGCATTGCATTCTACGGCAATATAAAAAGGGCGCCGATTTACCATGACCAAAAACAAGTTCTCCTTGTCGTGGAAACTCCACCAAAGCTTGACCACGAACGGGTCCTTGGCCTCCTTTGCCATACGCTTCAAGACGGCTTGCTCGGTCAGGGTATGCTGGAGCTCTTGGTGCGCCAGGACGTGCCGCTTGGTGATGGCCTTGAGAGCATACAGGTCGGAGCTGTTCTTGTGTCGTACCAAGAGGACTTTTCCCGCGCAACCCTTGCCGAGGACACGCATCATCTCGAAGTCGTCAATGACAGCCTTTCGCTGCCCTTTCTTCTTGCGACCGGGATCGTTGGATTGGGAACGCTTCTTGCGCGCACGACGAGCGGTGGTTGATATCGACGACTCATCGCCGGTTGCGGACGATGTACCATCCCGCAACGTGGACGACGTGTACACCCGCGAAAGTCGGCGACCCTTGTCAGGATCGGCCGAATGCGAGCGAGGAATCCTCGAAGTGGGGGCATCAGCAACAGGGGTAGGCAAAGCGGTTTCCTCCTCTTCAACCGCACCGTTCGTAACGGCATCCGTATCGGTGTGTTGTTCCTGAGCGGCCTTTCCATTGTCGATTGTGGGATCATCGGGAAAACCATCGTCGGACCTTTCTATCTCGATGACCTGCACTGGTTCTGCCATCGAGTGCAACGAAGGTGCAGTGGCCTCGACTCCTTCCTCTTCTTCTTTAATATCCGCCTCACGGAGATCACTTCTACTCAAGTCATTCGAAACAGCCTCCCCCTCAACGGTATCGTTTATGCTCTCTATGCCATCCACAATCTCGCTGAGATTAGATGAGCTAACGTTTGTCGAGCTCGGATGTGCGGGCACGTCTGCCTTTGAACTGGTATGTGCAGCGAGGTCGGAGCGTACGCGCTTAATCGCCCTCTCTGCCCGTACGCTCTGGAGATCGTCTGTGCGAACGTGAACGAAACGTTTCCAAGCACGGGTGTGTCTGAGGGATGGCTCATTGGAAATGGTGGTCAAGTATGCAGCAAGTGCGGTCATTGTGGTATTGGTGGATTTTCCGTTGGAGATGATGCTGACTGACGATGCAGAAAGGGATGTGAAGGGGTCACCTATGTCTTGCGAAGGGGAGGATATAGGATCTGCGGTCGAGCCTCCAAAGCTAGGGCTACTCGGCGCACGCAGAGACATCTGACGGCTGACTTTATTTGTCGAGGGCGATGTCAGGCGCGAGAGGGTGTTCAGGAACGTGGATTTGCGCTTTGCGGGCTGTTGGGGGAGAGAAGCCACGTCAATCGGCAACTTTGGAAGTTTGGATGCGGCATCAGCGTCCTCAAGTTTGGCATGCAACTCAACCACATCTGTGGCTGTGCGCGTAAGGGTAAGATTATGCGTGGGTGCTGGATAGAGAACGGCGGTGTTAGCGATGGTGCAAGAAGAAGAGATGAAACGATAGGCAAGCACGAAAGAATGTCGGATTACAAATGACCATATCAAGATACACAGGAACGTGAAGAGGAGGGATAGAGAGGGGACCGATGGAGTCGGAAGCGACATGTCAGAGATGGCTTAAAAAGACAACGGGGCACACATGGAGGAGCGAGGCGTGTATGGGGGAAAGGTGGGTAGAAGGATGCAACTCACTCTTTATGTAAATTGAGTAGGAGCGGGCATCATGTGGCGTCTCTGCGACGCTGATGCTCCAGGGACCTTCCTGAGCATCGATGCGAACGGGAGGTCGTCGCGTGGACCGAGAAGGAGCGGTGTCTAGGTTCCTCATACTGCGGACGGGGTTGTTGTGAGGGGCGTGTTGGCTGTGAGGAGAGGGATTGCGTGAGTCGAAGAAAGTGAGGTCGGTGATGCTGGAACGTTCTACTTTAGATTTGCGGTCGTAGTGGTAGCTCCTGGATGTGTCGACGCTGGCTCTGGCAGAGGGCTCACGGGGATGATAGGTGTCGACGGAGGAACGACCGCGAATTAGATTTACGTCTTTGAAGGAGAGGGCACCGAGGCCAAGAACTGTTTTGAAGTTTTTCTTGGAGAAATGGACGTGCTGGTGTGTGGCGGAGGCACTATGCATGCGAGAATTGGGGATAAAAGGCTCGTATTCTCGCGGGGACGCTGACAGTGCCGGACTCGTCGCGGGCTATGTAGGGGGGAGAAGGAAGGAGAGACAGAGGACGCAGCACGATGAATTAGGTAGAGCGGAAGTTGATACGGAGTGGACTGATTGGACGGTTTTCGCGGGCGTGCGGTAGGTGCGTGAAAGCCACGAGCAGCGGAAAAAGATGGTGATCAGTCAAACGTCCTGCCTCGAGGCCCAGCTGACCACAAATAGCAAGGCGGTTCGAAACTGGGCGATCTGCCAAACGTGACCACGCTCGTCGTCGTGGTCGTCGTCGATGGCGTCGAAGAAGTCGAGAGAAACAAAGGAAAGTCGAGTGTTGTTTAGGCGGAGACGATTAGAGGGGAGCAGACAAGACGAGCTCGTCCGAGCTCGGCGCTTCCCCAAACGTAATTCACCTCCTCTGGAGGCTTGATAATTTTTTTTCCGTACTACGAGCTCACTGAGACGTCAGCGCACTGGCGGTCTGCACCTGCCGCCTGATTGCGCAGCCAAAAACCATTAATCAGCTGCTACAGCTTCACCAAATTAAATTGATAGTCCTTGTGAACAGCACCCTCTGGCATGGTGACCGCTCAGTGTCAAGCAAGAAGAGTTCTCAGCGGGGTACCCGACGGAAAAAAACCCATGTATCGTCACCCATGCCAGCAAAGGTCGAGATATGCCTGTGCGTATCGATGGGAAAACCCACTGCCAGCACGACAGCCCAGCAACCGGGTTTGGGCAAATGGGGATGTGCTAGCAAGAAAAAAGACAGCACTTGGACGCGATGCTCGACGTTACCGCTCACGAGCTGTCGGCAATGCCCGAGCGAGACGACCCCCCGGGTACTTCCGAGACACTGTCGATTTCCATAAAAGGCAAGACTCCTCTCCTGCCGCCAGTACCTTCAGAGTGAGAAATCATACTCGGAACCATAAGCATACATATGGCAGGTCCTCGGCAGAAATACCAACGTTCGTCCTCGTAATTCGTCAGCATCCCTGTGAGTTCTTTCTGCCAATTTCGTTGTTTCCTGCCGTCATTTATCACCCGTGTCTTTGGCTAGAATTCTCTTCTCTTACACACGCATTTTCACTCAGGTCACGTTGTCAGACCTCTTGTCAGACGACCAAACTGTTTACAACTCCCATCGAAAAAAAGTCGAGTTCCTAACAACTTTTTTTGCGCTCCCCCCTCCGGATATTTCTCTCCCCCGGCCCGTTTAACCACCGACTCCTTAAACGACCCGCCGTTGGGTCCTTTCCATCCCAGTGCTAGCATTTCTCACCCACCACCGTCTCCCCCGTGCAGCCGCCCACCCCTTGGAAAAACGAAACACGATGGCCGCTGAACCCACCCTCGAGCCAACCATCACTCGTGAGGAGGAACAAGAAGAGGACGAGGACGACGGAGAAGAGAGTGACGTTTATGAGATAGAGGCACGCTTCCGTTCCCTTCAATCAAGCGCGTGACAGTTTCGTGCCTGCTGACCTCTCTCATGGTAGGGCGATGTAGGGGAAGAAGATGTCTATCAGGCAGAGGAAGATGAAGACGAGGAGGACGACGGTGACGAAGGCGCCGATGTTGGCGCGCCAGAAAATGTACGGGCTGTACTTGTTGTCATGAAGTAGCGCCCTCACAGTCCTTTGCAGATGACCGCCCTCCTTTTAGGCAAAGTGCGTTCCTCTATTCCCATATCAAATCACAACGCTAACCAGACTCCATATTAGCAAAATGGCACAGGAGTCGATGACTATGACGAGGGGGAAGAGGACGATGACGAAGAGTACCACGAAGGCACAGCAGAAAACCCCATCGACCTTTCTCCGGCTGTCGCAGGCTCAAAACGAGGCGTAGATGAACTCGGCGACGGGGACGCAGATGGTGACGATGACGACGATGACGACGACGACGGCGAAACTGCTGCCAAGAAGGTTAGGGTGTAACGTCGCATTGCCAAACCGTTCCAAAAACCTATCCGCTCTCCCGTGGTTCCTATTGCTATTGTTATCTCGGTATTTTACTTTTCCTTGCTTGCCTGTCCTGTCTTTATCGATCACTATATATTTGACTGTAAGTAGTTTTGCATGTACGTTTTATAGGACTATTGTTTCTTCGACAAGCGCATTACCGCCGTGAATACCGCGTGGCAGTAACAAGGTACAAGATGAAACCAAGGCAAGTAGACAAGAACCCTGCTCACACCGCACTTCTGCTATCTCATTGCCAAGCTTATCGTCCAATAAATCAACCCCTCATCTTTCAGTACCCCCTCCTCTGCCTTTCTGCATCAGTCAGAGGGACATACTGAAAAGGTTCAAGCGTGCCATCCGAAACGGAGTAAAAGACACAGTATACAATCAATTTTGAAAAAAAGGTATCGATGGTCGTCATAGTGGGAAGAGAATCAGTCTTCGAATTCAGAAAGATCAAAGACGCCGAGGTATTGGTTACTAACCGTGACATCCATAAGCTCTTTTTGTGTCACCCGGCCATTGGCATCTTTATCAACCTGCCAGATAGCTTGAGTACATGTGCCAACCGGTATGAACATTCTCCCGGGCGCTTTAAGCTGTTGTACAAGGGAGTCAAGAAGCATCGTAGACGCGGCACCAACGTGAATAGCGTCGTAAGGGCCTATGAGAAGAGGAATTCAGGCAAGTCTATACTAGGCACAAGGCGAGCAGGTCGATACTTACCAGACGCGGCATAACCTAGACAGAGATGCAGGCAAAATCGGACATCTCCACTTGAGCAAAAGACAGCAACTCACCCTCTCTTCCATCCCCCGCTACCATAACAATTTTGCCCTCCTCCATGACGGGACCGAGACCGCTGTTGACCAAATTGGATTTGGACCACTCTACCAGCTCGGGTATGTGGTCTATACCGATGACTTTTCCCTGAGGGGCGCCAGCTTGGGACGGAGAAACCAGCTGGTGGAGGACAGCACAGAGATAGCCTGAGCCGCTGCCTACATCGAGGACGGATGCACCGGGGTGAAGGAAAGGAAGTAGATTTTCCAAAGCGTGAGCATGCTATGGACGACAGGTCAGGCTACATCAAAACACGGTGGATTAGACGTGCCATGTGCGGCGCAGATATAGTGGCACCATGGCCGATGGGTCTGAACGCACGTCCGATCGTCAGCGAATAGGACAGAGAGAGAACCCGACATACTGAGGTGCATCTTGGTATGCCTGTGATCTCTGGACGACAAAGTTGGCGCGATCTACCCGGGACATTGCCTGAGGGAACGTCAGGGGGATCTCTACATAGAGCGCTAGTGCGAGTGAAACATACATCGACAATCCGATCCGTCATGAGGATGCCATGCTTGGAGAGGTTGGAGAGGAGTTCGGTGTTGGAGAGTCCTGAGCACCTCCAAGCCATGTTGGGTGGGATTGAGAGCCAAGTCGGGTATTTCAAGGATCTCGTAGGCTGTTTGACCTAGTGTATGCTAATGCATCATTAGCCCCTGTCATCTCCCCTCATCATGTATGCACGCACGTCCGCCAAGGTACAACCATTCGTCGGATAGAATATTAGTTCATGGCATCGTCCCTTCAGAAACAGCAAGAATATGTCGCCAAACTCGAAACTGAAATAGACAAACTGCAAAAAAGACTAGGGTATATGCACAACGCACGAGGTACGACGCTTCTTATCACAAACTTTTAGGCAAGACGAGAGCGCAGAGGAGATCGTCTCGCGACACATCAAGCTGCTTCACCGTTACAACGAAGCGAAAGACGCAACGCAGGTTTGGAATGGGTTCTTTGCGCGCAGAAACACTATTGATGCCACCATTTCCCTTACAAAGATCCTTATCGGAAGGGTACCATATCTCGGAGAAGTCATGCGCATATACTCACCTTTTTACTTGTAGCTGGCCGCTATCAGAGGAACTACCATTCGTCAGATTCACCAGGATATGGGCCTACTCGACGAAGACGCAAACTAATTCATGAGGCCATCTCATTCGTCGTATGCGTATCTTGATACCTGACCTTGTCTTCTCAATTCGAGTACCTTTTTATTCGACGAGCAGCCAACTCGTAGCACATCCTGCCCAGATGTCTATTACCTTCTTCGGGTATTTGTTGTATGCTTCTACATCCTCCCTCGGCCACAACTGCGTCGGAATGGTAACGTTACCCAGTGACCCCAGCCCCATGTTCCCATGCTCGTTCCAACCCCATCCCATGACCAAGTTCCCTTCCCGTGAAGAATTGGACGTGATAGCCAAGACATGTTCGCTTCCGCAAACAAAGTCTGACAGGGCACGATCCAAAGAAAGCTCCACAGTCACATTAGCTGTCGAGGCAGGCGCCCCAATGTAACCTCGTCCAAGCTGCCCTTGAGCATTACTTCCCATCGAAAGTAGGGCATGCTTGTCAGCGTCGACAACTTGCATGTACGTGCCGTTCCACGTACACCCGAGTCTACAGATACGCTCTCGACCGAGCGACGGAAGCTGTCCTTGTTTATTCGACCCAAGAGCGGATATCCGACCCGAAGCGTGCAGGACGACTGTGTGCTGGTTTCCCAGCGCACATGAGACCATAGGGTCGTCCTCGATGTCAATGGGTAGACGAGTGGGACGGGCAACGCATCGTGCACCTCCGTTCGGCCCGAGCTGTCCATGACGGGATGCACCCCACCCGACGAGGGCGCTCTGAGAAGACAGAGATGAACCATCGCTAGCAAGGCGCGTGACGACAAGCTGAGCGACAACATGACGGGGACCAGCGTGTAGAGAGCGTACACACACCGTTCTGGGTCCAGACACGTCCGGAAATAGGTGGTCAATATCGACGACCTGGGGCCCGCCAATGGCAGCAGTACTCGTACACGTCTCGCTCGCTCCCACTCCCATGCCCTTTCCAATGCCCAACGCACCAAATTCGTTCGACCCCATGGACAGCAACACGTCCGAACTGTCGGGACGCGCGAGCACGACGTACGTCGTCTCCCATGCTGCAGCAACACATGTACACGTATACCCGCGCGAGACATGCGATGGCAGGACGAGCTGGTGGAATACCGTCCATGACTGTGATGAATCTGAATCGTGAGGGTATCCCAGTCCAAGTTGACCTTTTGTTCCGTCTCCGGCGCCCCAGAGCGTGCTGGAGCCATTGAGATGGCGTAGTAGCAGGATGGTGTGGTTGGCCCCGCATGCGACGTGCGTCACTCTGTGGATGGGATCCAGGAGTTGGTTTGGTTCGCATCCTGCGAATTGGCACGAGGTAAATGTGTAGGCGTCGTCGTGGGAACCGATGCCTAGCTGGCCTTTGGCGTTGGAACCCGCGGTGAGGAGCATACGATGCAGCTCCATACTGTAGAGGTGAAGATGTCACTGACCCCAGCTGACGCGTGACATGTCATGTAGCCACCTCTGACTGTTTGATTGATCTTCCGCCTCTCAACGGCCTTGCTAGTAATTGATATTTTTCGCTTAGCTTCTTCCAAATATCGAGCTTTTGTCTCTCACTCATATCGGACCGTTCGACACAATTTCTTTCCTCGAGAGAGGTCGAAAAAGATGTCTTGACATAAACGGCTCAGAAATGCCTCGACCTCGTCTTATCGGCGGGGTGAGCGCTCAAAGGCAGAATCCATTGTCTCCCTCCAATAAGTTTTCACTGCCACTGGAGTCGGATCTCAGCAAACTTCGCCACATACCTCCACATATTGGACTCCCGAGGCCATTCCTACTCGACCCTCGGGCACGGTTCGTGAAAGGACTCACTGTGTCTCGAGCTTTCCCAACAGGGAGAGGACCACGATATGCCCTATCCACGCATGATTCCTTTTACCAACTGCGAGCACGATCCGCCTCTGACCAAGAAGATGAGCCCAGCAGGAAGCGTAAGAGATCTCCTCTTGTCGACGGATCAAAATTTCTCTGGGTGCCGACTGCTTCCGGCATAGACAGACCCCAGACCCAGACCCTCAGAAAACACTCGATGTATTCGATAACTGGTCGAATGTCGTATCCTATGTTGTCAGAAAAATTATGCTCGCGCCTGGTTGTCCGGACTTCCTGGCAGACCAATGGAGCCATATCGTCAGAGGACTCCTGGTTGACCTCGAAAAGGCCCTTGGTGCCCATTATTATTCTGCACCAAAGGGAGATCGAAAGCGATCCAGACCCATGGAAAAAACCATTCAAGCGGCCGCGTTTTCCTCGCCTCATCGATGGGGAGAAATGGATTCAATGTCAAGGTCACACCGCTCAACTTCTCGCTTCTATCCGGCGTTGAATTACGATCAGGCCGTTAGACTCGAGAGCTAATTAAAAGTTCTTACGTCTCACTGGTTGCCCTGCGTATGAAGGATTCCGAACCATTCATGTCAGCTCTCTAGGGATTAGGGATAAGCGCGTTGCCTAGAGTTATTCCCTTTAGAAGGCGATGTTCGCGTCATAAACGGGCTCGCGGTACCTGTACCAAAGAACAGGACTACGAGCACTACTCCAATCGGCCAAACCGCTGGGATGGCCACCAACGAACGCCGGAAAGTCCTTCCCCGAGAACTGAGTGAGGGCAATCACTCGTGCTTTCAAGTTCCGTCGTAAGTTTGTCTGGGACTTTGTTTCGTCAGCTCAACTTGAAAGTCCCACCGTGCGACGGACTGAGACAGCGGGCCCTCTACTTGCTCCTTCCTGATTCCGAATTCGCACATATTGAAGCTCTGTCAATGATCCATGTCTATCCCAATTTAAATTATTCCAGGCCATGACTTCAGTAGCCTTTGGTTCAAGAGGACAAGAGGATTATGGCCAGTTAGGACATGCATTATGACGAATGGCCATTCCCAGAGTTCACTATGGTGACAAGAAGCCCATTTACTCCAAGTCGATAAGGAAGACGAGAAGGGCCTTCTCTGCCTTGACCACCTTTGGACTCGGACCAAAGTGCACGGAGGGAAGTAAAATCGTACTGTGTACCTGGACTGCCTACACGTAAGGAGTCCCTTTCGCGCTGTAAAAAAGTATACTGAGTATCAAAAGTGTTTCATGATGTAAACCTAAGACTCCAAGGGAGCACAGATGGGTCACCGGGCATAGCAAAGTGCGCATCATGCAACAATTTCTTAATTTATCAACGGGCCCACAAAAACATTAGCTTGGCAGATAGTTGGTTTGTGTGAGGGTATATAAAGAAGTCCATAAAATTGTACGGTATCATAATCATGTTCTCGTCGAACCCGCATGGAAGCATACAGCCCTCATCTACATCATAGTGCACTAGCGCGATCCATTAATCCCCTCACTCGCCTACGCAGCCGCTCGGCCTCCATCTTGCGCTCCATCACTTGCTGGGCTGGCGTGTCCTTGCGCCGCATCCATCCTCTCGTCTTCCCCTCGCCTTCGGCGCGTTTTGCTTGCAGGACGGACAGGTCGACGACGCGAGGGGACGAGGAGAATTTGATAACGTCTCGGTAGAGCATTTTCGTCTCGGTGGCGAGGGAACGAATCGTCGGTGGCGGGGACGCAGGGTGGTCCGACTCGGACTCCTCGGACTCGGAGAGCGTGGATGGGTCGAGAGGTGGCGTGGACGGCAGGCGGACGGGTTCTGGAAGGGGAGGTAGGGCTTGGATCTCTTTCAGGAGGTCTTGGCCTTTGAGATACGAGTTCTCCGTCCGAAGGAATCTCACAGTTCCGCGAAGGGCCTCGATCTACGCATAAATGAGATGTTGCGACACGATAAGTTATGTAACGCGACATACCTGTTCTAACAGGTGAGACGTTTCGACGCTCCCTTCGATAGGAGCGTTATCCGACTCGACAGGTTGATTACCAGAGGCTACCAAAATCGTCAAGCTCGGCATAACATAACTGATACCGTAGACTTCGTACCCTGTCTCTCTGGTGCAGCCATGGTCTTGAGCTTGGCGTTGTCCTGCTCGAGGGTATCCAAGTCCGCTTGCAGCTGTTCCATCGCCTCCTCGTACGCTCGCTCTTGTCTCCTTGCTTTCGAGAGTTCCGTCTCGAGCTCAACGATCGTATCTGATTGCTTCTTGCTAGCTTCCATGCGGCGCTCCATGAGTTCAATTTTGACGGCCGACTCTTGGATGGTCTGATCTCTCGACTTGAGGCTACGAACAAGACTTTGAATCTCATCTTGTAACTGCGTCGCTTTCCGTTCCGCCTCGACATTGACTGCTGTGCTTGCTCTGATCTCGTCGATACGGATAATCCAGGGCGGCGTGCCAGTGACTGTCAAGCGTGGGTTATGGATGGCCGTCAGGATGTAGGGGAATACGTACTCTTAATAACGTTTTCTGGTTCGAGCGCGATGGGCACTAACTTGCCACACTCGCCCGCAAGCTGCGCGATCGCCTCGCCGACCGCTTCCCAGCAAGACGCACCAGGGCGCAGGTCTTTTGCCACAGTCGACATGGCTATTTGCTTCGCAAACGAAAGCACAGAGGCGAGCTGAAAGGAAGATTTGGCACTCCGAGCGTCGCTCAAGTGAGGAATGACTTGCTGAGCAAGCTACGGCAAAATAGGCAAACAATTAGAGTGGTATAGCCAACGAGGATAAAATTCAATGTACCGAGATACCAAAGTTGACGAGCTCGGGGACTGCATTACTCAACGACTTTAGTTGGCCGACGAGATGTGCTTTCAGTGCAGTTGAGTCCTGGATAACATCCTCCAAACGCTTCGTGAGTTTCCTGGGTTGTCAGCTCCGTCAGCTCGCCATTCAAAGAAAAGAGAATGATATCCTGATACTGACTTGGAAAGAACCTTTGTACTCTTGCACTGGTCGAGAAGCTTCTGGAGAGGCCCGAAAAGTTCGAGTTCAGGATCATATCCACCCATATCGAGGACCACATCTTCGTCTCGGAGGATAGCAGCAACGGACGTTTTCGTTAGACCGATAGAAGCGGCGAATACCTCAAGATCGTGGTCAAACGAGAGGGCGTATCCTAATTCTCTTTCACCCAAATCATGATCAAATCCGCTGAAGTAGGTCTCGGCAAGATGGTCGAATTGAGCTTGCAACCTAAATGTCGCGAAAATTGATTTGTGAGTAGTTTTAATCTACGCGACACTCACTTGATGATGTCACTAACAAATTCCATTTCACGGAATTCATCACGTCTTAGAAGGTCAATGTGCATGTCAATGCGTTTCTCCATAGGTGCAATCTCGGGATAGATGCGGCCGATGTTTAAGAATGAGGTCGGATCGCATCGACGGAGGATTGTGGCGAATCGCTTGCAAAGTATAGCCAGACCGGCGGCACGACCCCTCATCTACAGTCCTATGTCATCTGTGTAATGGTTAACTAAAGCAGCTATGCTCACCTCACAAATGCCCACAACTATGTCAGAGACATCTCCGTTGAGAGACTCGGGAAGTCCATGGGCCTGTCCAACAACAACGTTGATGAGATCGATTTTCGAACCCATCCGCTGGAAAAAGAGGTAACAACTTGTAGCATCGCTGTCGCTCTCAACGTATACTTGCGGTAGGTACGGCTGGTTTACCAATGTTAAGCACGCCATAAAGGACGA
Source organism: Boletus aff. phaeocephalus (assembly GCA_038094555.1). Taxonomy (NCBI): domain Eukaryota; kingdom Fungi; phylum Basidiomycota; class Agaricomycetes; order Boletales; family Boletaceae; genus Boletus; species Boletus aff. phaeocephalus. Next base: position 43,877 of record JBBPUH010000023.1, read on the forward strand.
TGTGAGCATGGTATTACCTGCACGATCCCAAGCACTTCCTTGCTCTCTTTCGCTTCCAGTTTGCGTACTTCAAGCTCAACAGTCTTTGCTTGATTCTTAGCAGCAGATGACTGGAGTTTGAGATTGAGGGACATCATCGCTGCTGTTTGTGACGCTGCCGTGGCGGACTCGTGCTGTGCTGTCTGAGTTTGGGCGCGTAAATTATCAAGTTCGCTGGATGATATGGTCAGAAAGGTTTGCATGTGGAAGTTCAAGAAGGAAATGCCTCTGTAGCTGTAGTACGAGCTCTCGGAACTGAGTAATAGTGTTCTCCAGGTCTTGGCATGCGTCCTCTAGCGTTGAGATTTTTTCCAAGTGCTCTCGATTTTGGGTATCTTTCGAATCTGCAAGCAGGCATCAGGTCTACCACAGCAGCCGCACAATATTATGGTGCACACCGATCTCTTCTTGCAAAGCTTTCTCCGTCTCGACGTGATTTTCTTCCAGTTCGTCGTTGAGTTCTTTGAGCGCCTCAAGGTCCTCGATAGTGATGCGCATCTCTTCGATTTTCTCTCCGAGCATGAGGTTCCGCTCAGTCAGTTGGACGAGCATCTCTTCTGCTCCCAATGCATCGTCAAGCTGTGCTTTGAGATCGTCAATCTGCGTTTCTGCGTTGGAAAGTTTGATGAGAGTTGTTTCGTATTGACCTATCGTCACGTCAGAACGATGTAAACCAAGAACTAATGAGTTGACCTTGAAGATCGTCAATGCCCGTGATGTCCTTTTCCATCTCGGTAATGCGCCGCCGCTGTTCTTGTTCAGTTTGTTGGGACATATCTCGGAGGCTAAGAAACGTAATAAAACACTAAGCGGAACGATATTGAACTTGTTTACCGGATGAGTGCCTCTTTCAGCCGTTCATTCTGTTTTTCAAGTTGAATGTATGGTAGCGAAGACTTTGCATTTGCCTCGCCCTCCTCCCCGGTTGCTGTCATCTTATCGTCATTGTTATGACGTTTAGACCGACACATGCACTTACCACCCTCATCCTTCAATACTTGCACCTCTACTTCCATTTGTGCAAGTTTCTCCCTGACTTCTTCCAACTCTGCCTGCGCCAACTCTGCCTTTTCTTCTGCGACCTCTTTGTCCAACATGGCCATTTCCAGCTGCTCTTGAGCATCAATCCCTCTGTTGTCCGAGAGCTGGGCAAGTTGTTGGGCGTCGGCCAATTCGCGTCGAGTAGCAATAAGCTCAGTTTGGAGTTGGTTAAGCTTGGCCTGAAGCTTCGGACGAAGCGCAACGAACGACTCTGCCTCAGATAGGCGGGTCTCAAGCTCACGAATATGACGGGCATCATCCCCCCGCTTTGCTTCCATTACTCGAATTCGCGCACGTAGTTCTTGAAGCTCAGCATCTTCTACAGTGCGCTGTATTGCCGAATGAGTAGTAGTGAAGATCACATGAAGACGAAACACACAATAGTGACGGGTGAAGATGGCTCTCTCGTTATGGAGACCGCTTGTGCGTGTCCAGGTTTATTGGTCAGAGAAGGGGTAGCGGTTACTGGCGCATTCATCAAGGAAGATGATAGTGGGATCTGAGCGGGAGGTAATAGCGAAGCGGGTTCTGGCACAGGAGATTGCTGGAGAGATTGCGATTGCGGTTGGGGCGAAGATGTCAATGGAATCGAAGGCGACAGTATGGTCGTTCTAGAAGTTGGGACGATGATAGATGCTTCATCTAGCTGAGATGATGACGGGGTCGACACTGGCGGTGCTGTCATACGTGCAGCGGGCCGGGAAGGGCTAGGCGGCGCATTGTCGATCGTCGATTGACGGGGAAAGGATTTGCGTGGTTGGAGGGTCAGTGACGGAATACGTTTCACGGGAGAGGAGGGTGGTGCAAGACGCGATATGTGAGGGCTAGACCTTCCAGGTGGTGAGAGCAAAGATGTCCCTGACGATTGGGGTTTGACTGGGCTGGACGAGCGGGAGGAAGAGGTAGCGCTTGTCGCCCCGGAACGCAAGGGAGTGGGACGAACGAGACCAGTGCTGGAGGTGCGCTGATGGCCCGCTGAAGGACGCGGCGCTCGCTAAATGCCATGACTGACTTTGCGTCGGAACAGAAGACAAGACACTCACGATCGCTGGTGGCTGCTCCGGCTCGGCTGCGATGACCTTTACTTGGCTTGGGCGGATGAATACACCGTACAGAGGCCTGCAAGAGAAATATATGGTGCCTTGTATTGTTCCATCGTTCTTTCCCTTCGGCTCGAAGAGTTCGATGCCAACCCACTTTCCCGGTGCAAAGGAAGTCGTACCACAGAAACGGACGATGCCTTTGCCGGTCGAGATTTCGACGAGAGCTCCAATCGGAGGGTCTACAACGGACATGGCCTGTGACAGGGTCACACAGATGTCACGCCTTTTGGGCATCGGTCAGCGCAGCACCCAACTCGCAACGGAGCCAGCGAGCGCGTCGTCCTCGACAGCGTGGCACGAGATTTAGCACTTCGCGGGCGCTCAGATGCAGAACGGACATCATACACAGGGTGGGACCTCCTTGCTGGCTTTTTTGACATTTTGTAAACTCATTGATCCCCAGGTATCGACGCGCTTTCTTTCTCTCCCTTTAGAGAACAGGCTGGCTTAGACCTCGGATCAGATAATGTCACAGAACGTGCTTGGACGGCTACTTCCACATCTGACCCGTCGTCGAACCAAACAACAGATGGTCGCGGTGAACACACCGGAAATAACCCCAACGGAAGGCACCATGGCTCGGATGAAACTCTCCCCGACCCTCTCCCCATCATCCCCTATTGGTCTGCCAAACGGCACCTCACCTGTGGCAATCCCGCTCCCCAGTCTCCCACTTGTGCTAAACTCTTTCCCTGGCGTGGTTCAGCCCCCGGGAAACTGAAGACCGCTAACGCCGCTCTAGTACTGTGCCTGAACATAGACGTGGACCCCCCAGATATCATCAAGACCAACCCTTGCGCCGTCCTCGAGTGTTGGGTCGATCCACACACGATGCCGTCACCCAAGGCTCTTGAAGCCATCGGGACAAACCTCCAGCACCAATTCGAGGGTCTTAGTCTTAAGATCCCTTACAAACCAATTCTAGATCCTTCGTACGAGGATCTACGTCGATTCTGTCTCAATCTACGTAAGCAAGCCAAAGATGAGACCGTCTGCTTCTATTACAATGGCCACGGTGTGCCCAAACCCACACCCAGCGGTGAACTCTGGTGCTTCAACCGCACCTACACGCAATATATCCCAGTCTCACTCATGGAAGTACAAAATTGGCTCGGATCTCCAGGTGTTTATATTTGGGATTGCTCAGCCGCTGGTAACCTTCTCACTAATTTCAACAACTTCGCTGAGCGCCGCGACCAGGAGGTGTTCACCACTCGCGGTGGATATGTCGATGGGATGCAACCTTATATGAACTCTCTCCAACTCGCAGCATGTCTCGCACACGAGCAACTTCCTTCATGCCCAGAGCTACCTGCTGATATATTTTCTTCCTGCCTCACATCCCCAATCGACATTGCGCTTCGATATTTCATCATGACGCATCAACTCCCCAACAACATCACCCCAGACATGGTGATGCAGCTCCCTGGTGACCTCAAAGATCGAAGAACACCCTTGGGTGAACTCAACTGGATATTCACCGCAATTACAGACACGATCGCATGGACCACTTTTCCTCGAGACGTTTTCACCCGCTTATATCGCTCTGATCTCCTCATCGCATCACTGTTCCGCAATTTTCTCCTCGCGGAAAGGATCATGAAGAATTATCACTGTACCCCACACACCTATCCTGCTCTTCCCGCTACAAACACGCATACACTCTGGGCAGCATGGGACCTTGCTGTCGATACATGCCTCCGACAACTCCCTGATTTACTCGAGAAGAACCCCACAGCCACAAGTACTGCAGCAAATTCTGCAGGCCGGATTGGCACTGGCCCCGTCAGTCAACCTGGTCAGCGCCGTGCTAATGGTCCACAGGCCGAGAAGCCATACCAATACATACCAAGTAGGTTCTTCACAGACCAGCTTACGGCTTTTGAAGTCTGGATATCTCGTGGTGGCTCTGCGCTCACAAAGCGTGGCCCTCTGTCACTTCCACCTCAAAATTGCAGCGGAAGCTTCGATGGCACAGAGGGCACAAATGGTTCTGCGATCAATCTCAATGGAAACTCAGCTTCTGCGGGCCACCATGCTGACCAGGACTTGGTGCCGCGCAAGCCTCCGGACCAATTGCCCATCGTCCTTCAAGTTCTTCTTTCCCAACCCCACAGACTTCGCGCTCTTATTCTCTTATCTCAGTTTGTTGATCTAGGGCCGTGGGCCGTCAACCTCGTTCTCACGATTGGTATCTTCCCGTACATCTCCAAGCTATTGCAAGCCGCGGGACAAGATCTGCGGCCTGTTCTCATCTTCATCTGGGCCCGCATCCTCGCAGTTGACCCAAGCGTCCAAGTTGATCTGCACAACACACAAGGTTTCAAGTACTTCGCTAATGTCCTGGCTCTTACGGAGGATCATCCCCAACATGCTCTCCCTAACAGTGCGGAACACAAAGCTATGTGTGCATTCATCCTCGCTGCCGTTTCTCGTGACTACTACAACGGTCAATCGGCCTGCTGGCGAGAGCGTGTCTTTGACAATTGTTTCGACAAACTGGACGAGGGTGACTTCTTGCTTAGGCAATGGTGCGCGCTGTGTATCGCCCAGATATGGGAAGGAAACGACGAGATCAAGGTCTATGGCGTCGATAGGGGCACGCAGGATAAGCTTATCCTGATGTTGTCTGATGACTCCCCAGAGGTCAGAGCCGCAGCGCTCTACGCACTCGGCACGTTCATGGGTGCTAGTGGATCCGCAAACCCCGCGAAGCAGGGAGGTGGAGGCGCTGGAACGCAGTACCAGCTCGAAGAAAGGATTCATTTTCGGATGGAAGTCGCCGTTGCCACTGGCGCGACACTCGCGGTGAAGGACGACGCGAGCCCAATGGTGCGCAAAGAGCTTCTTATACTTATCAGTTGTCTTGTCAAGGAGTGGAGGGGTTATTTTGTGATCTGTGCATGGATTTACTGGGAAGAGGACAGGAAATGGCGATCCGACCCAAGTTCGCAACCCCATGAAGAAGAAATGACCTCGACCGCTGTCGCAGAGTGGTTGGACGTATTTGGGGACGACGATGCTGCACGAGAGGAGAATCGGGTTTTACTTTCGTCCTTCTTCACGATCTTTGTCGGTCTACTGGAACTGACAGCTGATCCATATCACGAAGTTGCCACCCTGGCGCAAACAATCTCGGACTACATTATGGCTCTTCTGTTAGCTTCTCCATTCTACCGCCTTGATTGCACGTCCCTGGATGTCCCACCTTCACAAACAGACTCCAGGAGTGCCCCAGGCAGCGCTCACTCTCGTGTCTCATCTCTCCAGTCATCGCCCCTGCTGCAACATCCACCTTCTCCGGTGCTTTCTCGTCCAGGAGTAGCTCGTAGCGATAGCATGACGAGCTCGATATCGTCTGGTGTCACTTCTACCCTTCGACGTACATCCTCATTTGCCAACGCGCTCCGCAACCTTGCAGGCGGCATCGCCTTCCCATCAACTGAAGACGCCCGGGTCCCTTCCTCCCCAGTTCCACCACCCCTGTCACGATCTGACCTACTCACTTCTCGACCCCCTTCACCGAACTATAATCTCGCACAATACACGTCGCCCTATTCTCGTCCGCCTACGCCGAGCACCGTGAGTTCAACGATTGTGGCATCGCAACCGCCCTCACCTACACAATACAAAGCACATCCTGACTATCTTCCCTCACATGTAATGGAGGCGCTTATGGAAGAAGATATGGTACGACTACGCTCACGCCGGCGAGTAGCAACACATGGGAGAAGAGGCGGTCCTAGTTATTTAGGTGGCAATCTGAACAGTCCGAGCGGGAGCATATTCTCAGTCGACTCGAATGGGAGCAATGTTCCACTTGGGTGCGGAACCGGGAATGGACTACGGGACGTCTTACCACTGAAAAGCTCATTCTTTGACTGGTGCTGTGAATACTTCAAAGAGCCGCAGATGAGGGTATGCTATTCATTTATGATAACCTTCTCCTGCTTATTTACCGCTTGACTTCAGCAAGCGGAGGCAGACGAACCTGGTAGCGTTCAATATAACTACCAAGTGTGGAGGCAGCAACGCAATGAAAACGTGATTACAGAAACTCAGTTGCAGGCACCGTTGGCGGGTGAGTGCTTGATCGCATTGTCTATCCCATCGAGTAACACAGTTATACCCCACAGAAAATTCTAGATGGGACCGATCAGTGGCTAATTTACAAGTCAGTAGCAACCCACTTTGCATGACGTTACATGCGTACGACCCTTATCTCGTCACTGCAAATGATACGGACATGATCAGGTTTGTTCCTTTCACTTCTCGTGCTAGTTCGCTATTCACCGTACACCAGCGTTTGGGATTGGTCTCATCGGAAGCGGTTGAATTACTTCTGCAATGGAAATCCCAGAGGAACGGGTATCACATCGTTGCACATCATTAACCAAGATGTAGGCGGCATCATCATGGCAGGTTCAGGTCCGTTGTTTTTATTTCTCGACTTGCCGCCTTGTCGAAGGATCTCTACAGGTGATGGAATCGTGCGCCTATATCGTAATTACGATCCAACATTGGATCAAGGGCCATTACAGATGGTTAGCTCTTTCCGAGGTCTCACCGAATTGATCAATGTGCGGAGAGGAAGTGGCCTTATCATGGATTGGAAGCAGTGCGGAGGATCGCTCCTCGTGGGCGGTGATTCAAGAATCATCAGAGTCTGGGATGCACATACAGAATCACAAGTTCTGGTAAGCATACGCTTTACGCCGTATGTACTTTGTTGACAAAATACGCTAGGACTTGGAAACCAATTCAGAGAGTCCCGTCACTTCTATAATATCTGATAATGGCCCATCGTCGACATTCATTGCTGGCTTCGCAGATGGCGTCGTCAAAATGTTCGATCGTCGTCTTGAGGAGGAGGATGCCGTCGTGAGATCTTACCATGATCATCACTCGTGGGTACAAAACGTCAAATATCATCCAAAGGTCAGAGGGCAATTCCTCTCAGCGAGGTACGTAGCGTTTATCTTGATAACAAACATCGGAAAATGAACATTTGCAGCCTCGCCGGCGAGGTCCGCTTATGGGACGCTCGAGGCTCCAATCGTGCTGCGCAGGCATGGGATCCACATCCTGCAGGCATATCATGCTTTGACGTTCATCCTCAAACCGGCCTCTTTGCTACGTGCGTAAATGTGTCCTTCGTAATGTTGTTGTTAAGTGACACCGAAACAGTACATCTGCAATTGCCCCAACCAACTGGAGACACCAACGTCTTACAATTCATGCGATCTCCGTCTCCAGTTTCACTGCTTTGACGACACTCAATCTTCCTACCGGCCTTTCTGTTTATCCCACACGGCCCCCGTCGCCATATATCCCAAGGTTTACCTCTCTAGCTTTCCATCCTGTGGAAATGTTGTGTGCTATCGGGCAACCTGATGGTTCTGGTGCGCTTTATATTCACATATTTCATGTCCGCTGTGTCTCATGTCACGTCATAACAGTTAGGATCACTGGATGCAAGTTCAACTAGGATTGTTGGTGTGATGCAACATGCCATTATGCCATTGTGCAATTACCTTACCGTATCTCTTCTTCCCTCTTCCTCTTATTTCGAATTGCTATCGCACGATATATCTATATCCAATGTACCATACCGCACAACATGTTAGTACTTGTTTAGGAAATATTATTCTGCACTAACTTGTTGGACATAGGTAGCCGGAGGAGCCTCACCAATGCTTGTCAGTATCGTAGCCACGTGCAATCCGCACACCCTTCCCTTTGCTAATTTGGAATGGTTATTCAGTCCTCCAGTGGCTTCGTGCCTCCAGGCTATTCCATACAAGTCAGATCTATCATGCGCGCAGGTTTGTAACGGTGATCAGGCTCACATGTTTCTTGAGATACTCCGTCACATCCGCGACGAAATCGTTGATAACAATGAGACCTCGTGCAAAGTCTGAAGCAACATATGCTCGTGTCTCTTCGATAATCCATTTATTTCTGCTCCAAAGCTCGTCTGTCAGTCATCACCGCTTCTTTACCGAGCGTTTTCAGTGTCATGTAGTGCTCAGTATCGTCGATGTCTCCGGGACGCGCACATTGACTGACGCGACCGGACCAAGGTAGCGAAGACCGTCGATGATCTACTTGGATGGACCCCAATCCAGCCTCGACGGATCAGATCTGTAATCAGGAGGAAACGTGTGCTAGTTGACGGTAAGCATCTCGCCGAGGGGGTAGTGCATATGTGTTTGACGTACTAAACGGGAAGAAACATAAGTAGGGCATGTTGGACAAGTGTATGTGACACTGTTATTCTGGTTCAAAAGATTGACGTAGGAGATACACCGAATTGCTCTTGGATGTTTCTTCGTCCGAATATGGCTGCAAGCCGTTCTATTGTGCCAACCTACCGATGACTTAGCCTAGACACGCTCAAATTTGAGCTAGGAATTCACTAGAAAAGTGGCATACCATACTTTGGATGGGTCATATTGGGGCGTCGATTGTTGGTGTGACGACAAACTCGCTTGCTACTCTTGTTACCAATCCCCCATAGATGAAGGCGCCGACAGGATCCCCCTAGGGATAGCCCAGCAGCACTGGGATGACAAAGCCGAGAATGAATACGATCGGAACTAGAAGAAAGCTGCTGGGGAAATGTCACAACGAAATATTACTGACCATAATATTTGTGTTGGAATCGGACGACTTTTCATGTGCTGATCAGGACTAAGAATGGACTTGTTTTGTCACTCGCAGAAATCGCAGCCAAGATCCTGTCGATGGTATTGATACGTTCGTGCCTCGGTTTGAAGAAGATCCATCCCACGTAAGAATAAAAAGCCCTCGTGTGATCGCGTATCTTTGGGTCGCGGTGACGTTCATCTTTTTGTTCCTTTGGAACGACCAAGAGCTTATGAGTCATGAGCGGGATCATCCGTGAATCGCTTCAGGTACAAAGTGACTCAGAAAACGAAAACCTCTAGCAAGTGAAAAGAAAATAGTATTTCGTTAGTGAACGCCCTCTGGACGGGGAGATTACGAACATACCACCACTGGGTAATTGGTTAGCATACCGACATGTACAATATTTGAGCGTGCGTAAGTTGATAGATCCTTGGAAGGCACTCAAGCTGAGAGCGACAGGTACGACTCGTACCAAAAGCTTTGTCCAGGAGGCACGTGGGAGTACAGCAATACAGTGATAACCAATTGTCATGCTTGAGGTTCATAGGGTGTTGTTTGGGGGTCGTCAAACTGCAGATGAAGCAGAGTTTCAGATGACGACTAGCCTGGAGGACGACACTTTATAGGTACAAGGGTCGCGGAAGTATATGGTCGCTGCTGAAGCCGGATCTAGATGGGAAAGGCACATCTCCATTGCCATCACCAGTCTTTGACTGATACAAGTTTTCGTCACTATACCTCAATCATTTTACTTCCTCTTCAATGCCTATGCCGTCGTATGGCACATCGGCGACAGCATGGGCTGGGCTGGTGTAGACGAAGGTCCCGCCATCGAATTATTATAATATTTTTTGTAACGTGGAGTAGCGCCCAGGTTGTACATGCTGCCAACACAAGCTTGAGGCCAAGCTGTCGAAACGAGACACTTCAGTCGCGAGAACTCGCGGTGATGAACTTGAACACGTGGTCTGACTTCCCGCAGTTGGACTCTAAACAGGGAATGACTTTCTGACGTTGAGGTGCGACGGTCTGCGGTCGGAGTGGTGTAGGGATGAGTAGGAAGTGAAACATAATGTGTCGATAACAAGGTGAGACAGGTTCCGTCATACTTGGAGGCGGGCCAGACCCCATTTCTCGGGTCGAAACCGTCCTATGGAACGAGCACGTAGCTGTGACATCGACCGTAGCTGTTGCTGCACCTTGGACGGACGTCGAGCTTGCCCATCTGTCCTTGCCTTTGCGCTTCGCCTGCGTCTTCTTTGATGTACAGTTCACCTCATTACTAGGTGACGTCGTCGGCGCTCGGTGGATCTACAAGTATGTCCACTTAGACTCCATTTTGGCCCACCTTGTAGCACATCTCTAGTTCGGCCTCTTATGTGCGGTCCGGCCAAGCCTCCACAGGGTGCGTTCCTATTATGGGCATCTCTATCATTTCCTAACCAGGGATGTATCTGGCGTTTCAGGATCATATCTACCATTCTCGCTTGCAGTGTGATTATATGAGACCACCGCTGCCTCCAGGACGACCCGCGGAGCCTTCTCCAAAAGTTTCGCTATGTGCTTCAACTTCACCTACTTGTCCATTTTCTTATTATTTTCTGCGGTCCTGGGGGATAGTAGTCTCCCGCAAGACTCATCTCGATTCGAGAAGCATACCGTCCCTTCCTCCAGTCTTTTGGGAGCCTTCACGATTCCCTCCGATCTGGCTGGTGCCATTCTACTGTCTGTACGTTGTCGACCCCTTTGACCGCGCCTTGCTTGATGCCACCCTCTCATCATTTCGTAGTCCGCATCCGATCCAGTTCTAGATGTTTCTGGTACTTTCAGGGTTCCGCAAATTTCGAGTAAAAGCTCTGGTTTCACCATCTCTGTTGGGACCGACGCTGCTGGTGGAGTGACATGCGGACCATTTTCAGCCGGGGTCGATTGTAGTTCCTCCTCAGATGGGACGTCCGCTTGCATAGGCAAGGAATTATCACATGATTTATTTACGATCTGTCTCACATTTTGTCGCTTCTGCATATAGCTGTGGCCAAGTGGTGGTCATTACAAAGTACCCCATTCAACGATGTCAAGGTCTCGCCCGGAGACACCGTTTCATTTGCAGTCATGGTGAACTCAAGTCCATATCCGAATCAGTCAGTGGGCTATGCCACGGCTATGAATGCCAACAGTGGAACGAGCCAAACGATCAAATTCACTGACCAAGCTACACCCTGCCGGACTAGCGCACAGTGGGTAGTCGGAAAGATGTCGGGCTACGACCTCGCCAACTTTGGCGTTGTTTCCTTCACACAACCCAAGGCGCTCGTTGGATTTAACATACTTATGCCTGCGGGCGCGATGACCCACAACATACAAGGGACAGATGGAAGGTTGATGACAACTACGCATGTCGACGATAATATGGTCACTATCCGGTATGAACCCACCAATGAATGACACTGGGTTGGGTGTCTGGTCATTCTACCATTGCCACATTGTAAGGACCTAGGTATGACATCCAGCGAATAACATATGACCTCCTTTGTTCACTAGCACTTCTCCCATTCACTCGCTTTTCTCGACACAGCTGCGGGACCTTCTTGTTTTCTCGACCAGCAGGCACAAGGTTCTACAGATCGTGCTGATTGGAAGAAAGCCCACCGATTTTTTCTATTAACCTCCCTGTACTGTGGTAATTCTACACAAGTGCCTCTGATATGATAAATTATAGTTTGTGGTTGTCACCTCGACTCTGGACGGCTGTCCGAGGCAATATCCTGGACATGTGCTTGACAAAGCAAATGTGCACTCTTCCCGCTTTGGATCAGTCCCATCATGGACTCGCGAGCGCAACGGCTAGCCTGAATGACCACGCAATGACACTGCGAAACCAATGATAAGTTGCCCAGATCAGCGCTACTTTCGAAACGTTGCTAGTGTACCGTCGTAATAGATTGCAGTGTCAAGGATAGTCAAATTGAACAATGCATGTCAACGGTCGACACGGATGAACGGAAGCCACTCATCCACCTCTTATTTGGGTCTTCACGGGTGGCCAGAGGAGGTCCAGGTTGTTTTGTGCACTCTAGCAGTGGCAAGATCTCATGAGTCAGAGCGAGTGATTATTTAGGGGTTTCAACAACGTCTTCCAGCTCTGATCCGGAGTGAATAGGGTAAACGGTAATGTAGCAATTTCTTGGTACTGAGTTGTAGCGAAGCGTAATGAATCAATTCGACTAAGCGTATATCATTGACCGGTTTTCCGAACCGGCATGGCACTTTTATTATGCAGCTAGCTGACTCTTAGTTGCCTATCTTAGAGATGGAGGATATGCAGAATGACCTTAATCAGACGACGATGAGCGCCTTGTGAGGGCGCAGGACCAAGGACTTAATTATTCGCCCCCAAGACGGCATGAGGCCGAGCTAGTGTTTGCTCGTGTTTATACTAATGGACAATGGTCATATCCGAACAGCCTATAATAGCAGCGTGTTGACCGACAAGCGCCCATGAGGTGTAGCTCTTTTGAAGGTTCATCATGTCGAGCGACACGACCACGTCCAACACTGTCGATCTCGAAGCGCTCATCCACCTCGAAAAAACGTCCAAGTTCTCTCCCTCCCCCTCCGATCCCACCTAACCTTACCCCTCCACAGATTCTATGACACCGGGTATACAGACGGCCGCATTCACGGCCGCATCTAAGGTCATGCGCTTGGCCGCACCCAAGGCTTCACCCTCTGGGAAGAAATCGGGTTCCACCAAGGATTCGCACGGACGTGGCAGGTGATACACGTGCATGGGCTGCATGGACGTTCGCACCAAAGTCAGTTGAGTCCGCCGCTTCGGCCATGCCTTGTAGCAAATCCCTAGTTCGATCTCTAATGTGCATTCGAAGTTTGGGTGTCTGCGGACGTTTCCATGCCACACTGGCCCACTCTCTCCATTGCGCCATCTACTCCTCTAGATGCGTTGAGACGCACCACTTTATCCATCCCTGAGTCAGGGCTTTCACCTCAGCACGGTGCTGGATGCTGTCACATGTCATCTCCAAGCGAGAACGAAACCACAAGAATGACCATGGCGCAACCACAGACTGAAACAGTGAGATGAAGCCGGGAAATGACCCTCTGACGTTGCAACAAGATTGGTTCCCTCAGAGGTACGACGGTCCAATCGGCGGTCGGAGTCGCGTAGGGATGAATTGGACTAGAGGTGAAACATAACGTCCAGACTACAGGGTGAGATAGGTTCTATTATGGTAAAGGCGGGTCTGGCTTCATTTCTCAAGTCAAACCGTCCCATGGAATGAGTGCATAGCTGGGACATCAACCGTAGATGTTGCTGCACCTTGGACGGACGTCGAGCTTGTGTATGCACCCATCTGTCCTTGCCTTTGCGCTTTGCCTGATGCATCTCTTTTGATCAGCAGTTCATCTCTCCCTTTGCATTTCGTTGAATGAGTTGTCGGCACTCTCAGTGGATCTACAAGTGTGTCCTCCCATAACGTGACTTAGACTCCACTTCGGCCACGCCTTGTAGCACATCCCTGGTTCAATCTCTCATGTGCAATTCGGCCAAGCCCTCGGCAGGGTGTGTTCCTATTCTGGATATCCTAACCAGGGGACATATCTGGCGTTTCAGGACCATATTTACCGTTCTCGCTTGCAGTGCGATTATATGAAACCGCTGCTGCCTCCAGGACGACCTGTGGAGCCTTCTCCAAAAGTTTCGCTATGCGCCTCAACTTCACCTGCCTGTCCATTTCCTTGTTCTTTTCTGCAGTCCTGGGTGATAGCAATCTCCCACAAGGCTCATCTCAATTTGAGAAGCATACCGTCCCTTCCTCCAGTCTTTCGGGAGCCTTTGCGATTCCTTCCAGTCTGGCTGGTGCCACCTTGATACCTGTATGTCGTCGAACCCTTCGATCGTGTCTTGCTTGATGTCATCCTCTCATATTTTCATAGATCTCCGGACCTGGTACAGTTCTGGGTGTTTCTGGTGCTTTCACGATTCCGCAAATTTCGAGTAACAACTCTGGTTTCACCATCTCTGTTGGGACCGACGCTGCTGGTGGAGCGACGTGCGGACCATTTTCAGCCGGGGTTGGATGTAGTTCCTCCTCAAATGGGACGTCCGCTTGCATAGGCAAGGAATTATCATGTGATTGATTTACGATCTGTCTCACATCTTGTCGTTTCTGCGTATAGCTGTGGCCAAGTGGTGGTCATTACCAAGTACTTCATTCGGCGATGTAAATGTCTCGCCCGGAGATACCGTTTCGTTCACAGTCATGGTGGGCTCAAGTTTATATCCGAACCAGACAGTCGGCCATGCCACGGCTGTGAATGCCAACAGTGGAACGAGCCAAACGATTGAATTCACTGGTCAACCTACGCCCTGCCAGGCTAGCGCACAGTGGGTAGTCGAGAAGATGTCGGGCTACGACCTCGCCAACTTTGGCGTTGTATCTTTTACACAACCCAAAGCTCTCGTCGGTGTATCCTTTACACAACCCAAAGCTCTCGTCGGATTTAACATACTTACGCCCGCTAGCGCAACAGTCTCTAACATAAAAGAGACAGGTGGAACATCGATGACAACTACGCATGCTGATGATACTCAGGTCACTGTCTGGTACGGGCTCCCCAATGAATGACACAGAGGGTTTGGCATCTGGTCATTCTACCGTCGTCACATTGTAAGTAACCCAACTACGACATCTAATGAACAACATATAACCTCCTTTGTTCACTACATCTGCAAAACAGCCGAAATGAATGCTTAGCATGACAGACTTACAGAGGTTTATGTGCCGTTGGAGAAAGCTTTATAACCTTCTTTGTTCGCTGGTACTTCACTTCATTCATCCACTCTATTTTCTCGACACAGTTGTGGGACCTTCCTGTTTTCTCGACCAGTGGGCCCTAGGTTCTACTGATCATGCTGATCAGAAGAATCACTCCAAAAAGTCCACCAAATTTTTTATTAACCTCCCTGTACTGTGATAATTCTACATGAGTGCCTCTGATATGATAAATTATAGTCCATGATTGTCACCCCGACTTTGGACAGCTGTCTAAGGCAATATCCTGATGGCTGTATCTGATGTTGAGGTAAGGGATCCCAGTTTCAAACACATGTGTACTCTTCCTACTTTGGATTGGATCAGTCCTAGCGTGGACTCACAGCAACGGCTAGCCTGAGTGACAACGTGATGATGCTGCAAAACCAATGACAAATTGCCCAGATCAGCACTACTTTCAAAATATTGCCAGCGTACCGTCGCAATAAACCGGGGATAGTCAAATTGAACAATGCACTGCAGAGGGCTGGACTCGACAGGTGAACGGAAGCCACTCATCCACCTTTCATTCAGGTCTTTGAAGCTTCATGGGTGGCCGGAGGAGGTCCAGGTTGTTTTGAGCGCTCTAGTGGTAGCAAGATTTCATGAGCCAGAGCGATACCAGGTTCAAGCGATTATTTAGGGGTTTCAACAACATCTTCCAGCTCTTTGATCCAGAGCGAATAGGGTAAACGGGAATGTAGCAATTTCCCATCTTATCTCGGTACCGGGTTGTAGCGAAGCGCCATTGTGAGTCTAATGAATATCATTGACCGGTTTTCTGAAGCGGCACGGCCCATTTATCCAGTTGTGGGTGTGTGGCGCATTGGTCGATAAGTGCCCGCGAGGTCTTCATTCATCATACGAACCCGTTACATGACGAACCCCTACAACTGGTACCCGAGGATAAGACAAGAAATCGCGGGAGGGCGGGAACGGGCAACAAAAAAATAGACTCGATCAAAGAGACAACGACTAGCGAGGATGGCGCTCGCACATCAGCGTAGAAGAAGCGACAGCGCAAGGGCAAGACACACCTAGCGAGATGGCGGACGGGAATGAGGAGACCCCCCTATGAAACCATCTCACTAATCAGAGCGGCACGTGCAGATTGCACGTGACGCACCGCCGGGGAAATGGCTGGGATGAAATCCCTGGACGATATTGTTGCCCCCAATTAGTCTCGTATAAACGAATTTAAACCCAATCAAGTGACACGACCATAATCTCGAAGCGCTCGTACACCCCGAACAAACATCCAAGTTCCCTCCCTCTCCCTCCATGCATCCCACCTAACCCCACCCCTCTACAGATTCTACGATGCTGGGTATGTGGACGGCTACGCACATGGCCACATCCATGGCCTTATCCAAGGCCACGCACTCGGCTGCACCCAAGGCTTCGCATGGACATGGCAGGTGATACACACGTGCGGGCTGCACGGACATGAACGTTCACGCCAAGACCAGTCGAGTGCCGAGTGATCATGTCAACGGGCGGTTTCGTGTGCTGACCCCCCCCTCCTGTCTTGCATTTTTTGCATTCAGGCGTGCGATGCACCATGTTGTGCACCTTCTTGATCTCATTCGTCGGTTCCCGACCATGAACCCATCCTCATCTGCCTCTTCATCCGTACTACCATCGCCATCGTCATTGTCACTGTCATCCCCATCGTATACTCACCACGACACCGATCCCTCTGCATCGTCCCCAACCGACCACGAATCATCGACACACGCTGGCAAGATTGAACCAAAAACAGAAATGGACTGATCAATGTTGCAATGCCAGATTCACTCCCGGTGCAAGGCGCTCTGCACTGCTCTCGGCGTTCAGCCTATGTTGCGCGCTGGGAACGTCAGTGATGAGGGTGATGCGGATGCAGATACGGATGGGGCGAGTGGGACTCGAAATTGGTGCTGGATGCCGTCACATGTCATCCTCAAGCGAGAACGAAACCACAAAAATGACCATGGCGCAACCACAGACTGAAACAGTGAGATGAAGCCGGGAAGTGACCCTCTGACGTTGCAACAAGATTGGTCCCCTCAGAGGTATGACGGTCCGATCGGCGGTCGGAGCCGCGTAGGGATGAATTGGACAGGTGAAACATAACGTCCAGACAACAGGGTGAGATAGGCTCTGTCATGGTAGAGACGAGTCTGACTCCATTTCTCAAGTCGAACCGTCCCATAGAATGAGCGCATAGCTGGGACATCAACTGTAGATGTTGCTGCACCTTGGACAGACGTCAAGCCCGTGTATGCACTCATCCGTCCTTGCCTTTGCACTTCGCCTGACCCATCTCTTTTGATCAATAGTTCATCTCTCCCTTTGCATTTCGTTGAATGAGTTGTTGGCACTCTCGGTGGATCTACAAGTGTGTCCTCCCATAATGTGACTTAGACTCCACTTCGGCCACGCCTTGTAGCACATCCCTGGTTCAATCTCTCGTGTGCGATTCGGCCAAGCCCTCGGCAGGGTGTGTTCCTGTTCTGGATATCCTAACCAGGGGATATATCCGGCGTTTCAGGACCATATTTACCTTTCCGCTTTGCAGTGCATTTATATGAGAGACCCTCCAGGACGACCTGTGGAGCCTTCTCCAAAAGTTTCACTATGCGCCTCAACTTCACCTGCCTGTCCATTTCCTTGTTATTTTCTGCGGTCCTGAGTGATAGTAATCTCCCACAAGACTCATCTCAATTCGAGAAGCATACCGTCCCTTCGTTCAGTTTTCCGGAAGCCTTTGCGATTCCCTCCAGTTTGGCTGGTGCCATCTTACTACCCGTATGTCGCTGACCCCTTGGACCGCGTCTTGCTTGATGTCATCCTTTCATATTTTCATAGGCATCTGCACCCGGCACGGTTCTGACTGTTTCTGGTACTTTCAAGATTCCGCATATTTCGAGTAAAAACTCTGGTTTCACCGTCTCTGTTGGGACCGACGCTGCTGGTGGAGCGACATGCGGGCCATTTTCAGCCGGGGTTGGATGTAGTTCCTCCTCAGATGGGACGTCCGCTTGTGTAGGCAAGGAATTATCACGTGATTCATCTACAATCTGTCTCACATTTTGTCGTTTTTGCATATAGCTGTGGCCAAGTGGTGGTCATCACCAAGCACCTCATTCAACGATGTAAAGGTCTCGCCCGGAGATACCGTTTCGTTCGCAGTCATAGTGAACTCAAGTCCATATCCGAACCAGTCGGTGGGCTATGCCACAGCTGTGAACGCCAACAGTGGAACGAGCCAAACGATCGAATTCACTGGTCAACCTACGCCCTGCCAGGCTAGCGCACAGTGGGTAGTTGGAAAGATGTTGGGCTATGACCTCGCCAACTTTACCGTTGTATCCTTTACACAACCCAAGGCTCTCGTCGGATCTCACGTACTTACGCCTGCTAGCGCAACAGTCTATAACATAACAGAAACAAACGGATTGTTGATGACAGCTACGTATGCTGACGATAATCGGGTCACTGTCTGGTACGGGCCCGCCTACGAATGACACAGAGGGTTGGGCATCTGGTCATTCTACCGTCGTCACATTGTAAGTAACCCAACTACGACATCTGGTGAACAACATATAACCTCCTTTGTTCACTACATCTGCAAAACAGCCGAAATGAATGCTTAGCATGACAGACTTACAGGGGTTTATGTACCGTTGGAGAAAGCTTTATAACCTTCTTTGTTCGCTGGTACTTCACTTCATTCATCCACTCGATTTTCTCGACACAGTTGTGGGGCCTTCCTGTTTTCTCGACCAGTGTGCCCAAGGTTCTACTGATCGTGCTGATTGGAAGAATTACTCCAAAAAGTCCTTCGATTTTTTCCATTATCCTTCCTGTACTGTGATAGTTCTACATGAGTGCCTCTGATATGATAAATTATAGTCCATGATTGTCACCCCGACTTTGGACAGCTGTCCGAGGCAATATCCTGATGGCTGTATCTGATGTCGAGGTAAGGGATCCCGGTTTCAAACACATGTGTACTCTTCCTGCTTTGGATCGGATCGGCCCTAGCATGGACTCGCAAGCACAATGGCTAGTCTGAATGACGACACGATGATGCTGCGAAGCTAATGACAGGTTGCCCAGATCAGCGCTACTTTCGAAACATGGCCAGTGTGCCGTCACAATAGACCGCAGCGTCAGGAATAGTCAAATTGAATAATGTATGCCTGGGGCCGACACGGATGAACGGAAGCAACTCATTCATCCCTAGGCCCTCGTTTAGGTCTTCACGGGTAGCCAGAGGAGGTCCAGGTTGTTTCGTGCGCTCTAGCGGTGGCAAGATATTTAGGGGTTTCATGCAGTACTGGGTTGTAGCGAAGCGCCATTGTGAGTTATCGGTTCTGACTCGTAGCCAGACACGGGCGGAGTCGAGTGGCGGAAGTGGCAGTGCAACTCATCTTCCGCTGCCACTTCCACCCGCGCGACAAAGCGATCCATCGCAGTACACGCGTCTCTCTTTCGCCCGCCCTCCACTCCCACGAAGCAGAACCCGCGTCAACACTACGCTCAGCCCCGGGTTCCTTGGACGCACCGCTTGCTTCACGCGCTGTGGATCCCACCCACCCGCGCAGCTCGCAAGCGACCCAGACAGTCCTAGGAGCCGGACAGCGCTTCGCGCTGCCACCCACCCTTTCCCATCAGTCGTCACTCGTAATGCCCTAGCAGTACATATCATTCGTCGTACTTGTACCTACGTACCTCACCCATACATCCCCTTTGCCTACTCCTCGCAACGACGGCCAAAGACTAGTGAATATCATCCACCGGTCTTCCGAACCGGCACGGCCCTTTTATGCAGTCGTGGGTGTGTATAACGGCGTATCGGTCAATAAGCGCCCGTGAAGTGTAGCTCTTCCAAAGGTTCATCATGTCAAGCGACACGACCGCGTCCAACACCGTCGATCTCGAAGCGCTCGTACACCTCGAACAAACGTCCAAGGTTCTTTCCTCCCCCTCCGATCACACCTAACTCCGCCCCTCCACAGATTCTACGATGCCGGGTACGCGGACGGCTACGCACACGGCCGCATCCACGGCCTCATCCAAGGCCGCGCGCTCGGCCGCACCCAAGGCTTCGCCCTCTGGGAAGAACTCGGGTTCTACCAGGGCTTCGCGCGGACATGGCAGGCGATCCACGCGCGCGGGCTGCACGGACACGGACGTTCGCGCCAAGACCAGTTGAGTGCCGAGCGATCACGTCGGCGGGCGGTTTTCGTGTGCTGACCCCCCCTCCCCTCCCGTCCTGCGTTTTTTTTGCGGTTGCGTTCAGGCGCGCGATGCACCATGTCGTGCATCTGCTTGATCTCGTTCGTCGGTTCCCGATCGTGAACCCAACCTCGTCTGCCTCGTCGTCCGTACCGCCGTCGTCATCGTCATCCCCATCGTCACCGGCA